>JAXGGA010000705.1:0-196021 GCA_038373865.1 Uloborus plumipes | reverse complement strand
TATCATTTTACTGAAGCTGTTTTTCACAAGTTAAATAGTCTTTCTTCTTAAGAAAACCAGTTAGAGCCACTATATGGACATCAGAGTTGATTTATTGACAGCTATTTTCGGACAAATCAGTCAAGCAGCGATCCAGCATGGGTACTCACAGAAAGTAAGTTTTTTTGCGAACTTATTTTTCATAAAATTAAACTATTTTGAAATGATTTGCTTAAACTTGATCAGAGATACCTTCTGTAATGTTACTTTGCAAAAGTAAAGTCAAGTAAGGCCGTATTTTGCTCACAGATCTGCAAAATATCCCGTAAACAGGACGTTAAATAACTTAATAAATATGGCAACGGCGAACTATTTTACGTCTAAAATGAATGTAAACCATTCTAAGTAAAAGTTTTAAGCAGATAAAGATTGAAAAAAAAAAAAAAAAAACGTTAAAAAATACTTGGGCATAAATCGGTTAATTCATGATTTTTCCAGGAGCGGATACTAACTTTGCTTACTTTTCTCACTCATTAACAAAGAACGATGTATTCATTACGCACTAGAAATGTTAAAGCTGTGCCTTGTGTGAAATAATCATGTATTGGAAACAGGTTAGCTGTGGGGCCAGCTGTGGGTGGTTTGTGTTCTTTTAATTATTTGCTTCGTTTATTTGAAATAATTTACATTTAAAACCATGGCATAGAATCGGTCGTAACAGCTAGTAATATAAACAGATAATATAAACATATCAACAGATGAAATGATTTTTCAAATGTTTTGAATAAATTTAAAATGTTAGCCAAAAAAAACTTAAGGAAAATAGTTAGAAAAAAAATACAGCTCTATCTTGTAAATTTAATTCATGAATACGTTTTGTTCAGCTTTTTTCCGCTTTAACCGTAATTCAGCGTCAAAAGAATACGTGCTTTATAAGGATGTGAAGAAGTAGAGATATACCATTTCGCAAGTGTGACAATAACAAGACAACAATACGGGCCCTGTATGGAATTCAAAAAGGCAAAGTTTCACATAATTGTCATAGACAAAAGGCCCCCCAAAAATGCATTGCATCAGAGCCCCTAACGTGCAGATTTGCAATTGAAGAAGTATTTTCTACATCTTTACTAGTGAGACGATTTCCACTTCAGTTTTACTCATGAGGAAATCCACTTTTGACATGCAGTCTTAAAGAATAACTTACATCAAAAGAATTTCATTCGAACTTCTTTTTTTGAGAGAAAGCAGGCTCAGTAGGTAGTCTTGATAAACACAGATGTATTTGCTTGTTCATGCTATGTTTATTTACCTGTTCTCGCAACTGTTCTTAATTCATCTTTTCCACAGGAAATTGCATTCCGTGACAAAAAGCAATTTAAACATAATGCTATGCAGTAGAATTTCAGTTCGTTTAAAGAGCAATTATAAGGTTGGTGTAAGTTCTTATAGACATACGGAACCATTTTGATACTTTATTTAAAAATGTTTTAAATAAAGCATTCAGCAGTTTTCCTTGTTTCACATAAGTTATTAAAACTATATTTTCTTACTTTTTACTTTACGGAGGAGATACAAGAGCCCTAATAAGGAGTGAATATGAAGCAACCTTTGTTTCTAAAGAATTGTGCGCAAATATTCTGTAGTAAACCTTTAGCAAGGGTCTAATTAATACAAACCTAGCTTTTTCCCCCATGAAATAAAATTTCTTAGAAAATAATCCTCAAAAATCGGATCTTTTTGAGACAGGAAATAAGTGTGTGTCCAAAACTGAACTATATGAAAAAAGTTTAAAAAGCAACATAAACAAAACTATTGCATCCACATGTTAAGTTAACCAAGGTACTCTTTCATTACAAACTTTGGAGGTTCGGGTTTAGAGATCAAGATTGCAGAAATTTTAACATCATCCACTTTCTTTTTCTTTTTGGCACTTTTTTAAAACCAGAAATTGTAACTAAATAACAAATTAGCTTTTAAAGTACTAAATGAAAAAAAAAGAAATTAATATGAATAAAGGTTAATATAAACTAGTTAATGATATTATCATCACTCAGTTACGCAGGTGTGACTAGGAGGTGAATGAATTTAAACTTTTTAACACTTGAAAGACTGAAATTTGCCATCTACCAAAGAGAAAGACTAAAAGGGCTAGTGTGAGCCCTAACTCATTTTCGAAACAAACCTCAATAAATTTTTTTATTGAGTCGGTACTGTCGAAATATAAAAACCCTTACACATTTCCTCTGAGGAATAGATAGGAATTAAATCTTTAATAACACAGGTCTACGATGAAAAAATTATTGGATATTTAACTATTGGTTTCAACAGTATGTTATGTGCTGATTACGGAAAAAAATAGTGAAAAAATTCCATCACCCCTCAGATAAGTCACACATTTCTAATGAAATTTGCTTATTTTTAGGGTTCTCAGGTTCAATATGCGCGAGATTTTCAATATTATAGCCTATATAAGTTAAATTTAGTTTGAATAATAGAGATTACATGGTGAAAATGTTATTAAACAATGTGAGCACGTTACTTGCAAAAAAAAAGAAGTTTTTTTTTTATTTATTTGAATAAGACAATAAATGCAAACTGGAAAAATATATTTCCAACTGAAACAAGACAATTATCACTCAATTTGCTCCCCCTACCCTCATTCTTACTGTCCACTAGGCGTCATTATAAAGAATGTAGTGAGCCGTGACCTTGATTGCAATCAGTGATTTAGTGTGGAGCTATACCCAGGTAGCACAAAAAACGTTTAAACGTTTTATAAACGTTTTTAATCCGTTGTCACAACGTTGATAACCATTTTACAACCTTTAAAAACCGAAGTGTGCTACTTGGGTAGTCACTGAGGTATACAAACAAAACAGCTTTGTGCTCTTTTGAAGAAATGGCTACTAGAGGATATCAACTCTCCTAACTATTTCCGTTATATTAAATATTAGTAGGTCTTAACGGTCAAGAAGCAACAAAAGAATATTTCTAATTTTGTTAAGAAGGTGTGTTTTTCATAATTTGGTGTTAAACTAGGGGACCAAGATAAATCTCGGGCTCCCCGTATAGTGCATTCTGTGTGTTTGGAAGAACTGAGACAATTGTTTCAAGGTAAGAAGAAATCCACTTTGTTTTGGATTACCCATGATTTGAAGAGAACCTGAAAATCTCAGTGATGATTGGAACTTTTGTTCTTTAGTGCAAGGTGACAATTTGAAAATCAGAAAAATCAAATTTCATACCCAACCAACATACGTTCGGCTATTCACCCTGTTCCTCATGGACCTGACTTGCCTAATTCCTTCTCAAAGATTTATACTAACTTTGCAACACATGTCCATCATTTTTATACTCTTTTTAGCTACATTTGATTATTTTTCTGCTTTTACTTTGTGTTAAAATTTAAAAAAAAATCAAAGTTATCCGGGTTTTTTTTTGTGCTTTTTTTAATAACTTCAATTTTATTTTGTAGGCAAGCCTTACGTGATAGAAAAAAAACCAATGCCATTTTTGAAATCAGCGCAAAAAAGTACATAAAGATCAGTTAACTAAATCAAAACAATTTTTAAAAAAGTATTTTTGCAGACCTGTGTAATTTTTGTAATGTTATCTCTATACTCCAAAACGTTAAGTGATGGTTTTTCTTTGGAAGATTGAGCGATCTCTATCGGATGGGCAGTCGGCAGTATTTCGTATTTGAAATTCCATATGGATGCAAAAAATAGGAAAATAATGGTAAAACTAACAGTCTAAGAGCTATACCAGAAAGCAACTTAACTTGACACTAAACGTTACTACGCGCGGAGCCAATAAGAACTCAGAAGCAGTTAAGGATCTCCTCTAATTCGCCAAGTAGGCTGTGACGTTTTATGTAGCTCGTTTTTCATTGGCTGACGTCACGACGCCAGTGTCAAGAAACCTTGCAGCGTAGTATAGCAAAGTTTTTGAGCGACAATTTTAAGACGTCTGTCTCTTTATTATAGCTTACTCTATGCTCTTCTAAGCAACGTGCGGAGTGTCTGGCAGTTGAGAGTGGTTGCGTTTTTTACTGCGCATCATATTCTTGTTGGTAAAAGTGATTTTTTAACTACTTTGAGGTAATTAAAAACTTAAACCTGTCATAAGTATGTCATGTAATGTAGTAATGGAAAGCTCTATCTCTTGCCTTCACAATGTTTTTGAGTTTTTATTCTACTATCGTTAGAAAAAAAGTTGCAAGTAAAAACTTTTTTTTTTCGTTTTTAGCAGCTCTGTATTTCGTACAATTTTTGAAGTAGAAACCTATAACTTGGCAGAATTAATCATCTTGTTATATGCGTCCTTCACACCAAGTTTTGTAAAAATCGGAAATGGTGAGGTAAAAAACCTTTTTTTTTTATGATTGATTTGACGTGGAATTATCCAAAAATGACTTAAAAATCACTTTTTTCCAGTGCAAGTGTGATGCGCAGTAAAAAAAACAACCACTCTCGGCCGCAAGGCACCCATTATGCTGCTTAGAAAAGCATAGGGAAATGTATATCAAAGAGCCAGACGCTTAAAATTGCTGTTGTTCCGACGTTGCTAGCTCTTGGATTGACACACTTAGTGGATAACACTTTTTCATGCCATAGCAAGTAGGGAAGAAAGGAAAATTACCTCAATTTTTGCTCTAAAATAACTGATGGGCCAGTATTATTTATGGACACAGATCTCCTACTCTTCTAGGTATAAAGTTCAGTTTTTACACTTCTATGAGGCCAATTTCTAAATGCTCAAATAAGCAATCATATATGTGGTCATAATGTGAAAAATCAGAAAGTTATATTACGTCCAGTTTGTTATATTCGATTTATATATTGAACAACAGACTATGCTACTACACTGGTCCACCGACGTTGTAATGGTAAGTCACTATCTTGTTTTATTTCATCTTCACTTGGCGAGTGGTGACGAATAAACTTTACCTTAACTTGGGATAAAACTCATCCAATTTAATCAAACTCGAAGCTTTACTCGGGAAAATGTTTTCTCGATACTATTTTTTTTCAACTGACAAAGGGTTCTTTTTTTCTTAATATACAAGGCTGCTGCTATTTTCCCCAGAAACGAGTCATTGTTTTCTAATCATGTAATCACTTTTTGCACATTTCATAATAGCAAGCTTTCATATTATTTGAAAGCTCTCAAATCACATTAAAGACAGAAATGTGTATCTTCGCCAAAACTCGCTCCAGAAAATGTGTCCGTACGTGTATCTCACTTCAGCTGCGTGTTACAGATGCTTTAATCTTAATTTCCAACATAACTATCGCGTTAGAGGATGCAGTTTGCTTTGAGAGGAAGGCCATTCCGTACTCAGTCTCATGATAAGCTCTAATGTATCATTCGGCCTGGCCACTTTAACGTTCGGCTGTCATTCCACAGTTTGCCGCTCAAACACACCGCGCAGACTAGGACCCATCAAAGACGATGAGCTGATTTAATAGCATTATGACATACCAATATTGGAAATCCTTAATTAAATACACTGGTTTAAATCTGAGCACATTGATCCCATAATGGCATTACGGATTAAGGGAATGTGATAGTGCAATATGAACTTAAGGGGTTACAGTACCTCAAAAATGACCAAAATACCAAAAAAATTTTTGTTGCATATTTCAAAAGTAAAAGTCATTTAAAAGACTCAGAAAAAATAGCATTGTTCTAGCTAAATTATTTAAAGAGTTATGAGTGACTTTAGGGCATGCATGCTATGTGTTCTAATGGAAAAGCCAAACTTCAAAGTGCTTTTTCTCGGTGATCAGTTTTTAGTGTTTCTATGTTACTGGAAATGCTAAGGATTTTTTTCTATTAAAGATATAACTTTAAAGCAATATTTTTTGTACTCAGGATAATATATTTAACAAAACTGTGCATTGAATAAGCGTTTTATAAATTACGAAAATTTTTAGAGTTTGTTAAACCTCAAAGAACAAAATTTTCTAACAATTTTTTACATAAAAGGTCACAAAATATTTTCTAATCAAAATATAAGAAAATGAATGCACAAATTTGTTAAAGTAATCCTTCTGATCATTTCGCAAAAAGAAATTTTGAAATTAGTGTAAAAACAAAAAAGCCTTAGGGTTTTTAAAAAATTGAAATTTTCTTACATTTTTCAAATTTTCAAAAAAAGTTTTCAAAATTTTTAATGTTTGAAAATAAATTATTGATTATTAAACAAGTGCAGAAACAAATATTTCAAAGAATTAACTTTTTCACTTAAATTAAAGAAATTTGTTAGAAAGGTACTGTGACCCCTTAATAGGGAGCAGCATGTGTGTCCTTAGTGGGTTACCTCCATTAGGTAATGCTTGGATACTAGGATTTTAAATGAATAAATATTGTATAGTACACTAATTCTCAAATTTAATATTATATATATTCATACTTTCTCTCTGTACATCCGCACACACACATATATATACGATGATGAACAAAATTATAAATGAAAAAAAAATCGATGTTATTTCGATCATAACCTATCTCAGTTTAACTTTGTTCATTGAAATAAAGATATGTTTTAAGAAGACAGATCTCAAGTCAGTGTAACTCAAATTGCACTGTGCAGATTGAATTTGAAAAGTAACTTAACAAAAAATGTGATAATATCTATTATTACGTAAAACCTGAAAAAAATTACGAACTAAAAGCAAAAAAATCCTGGATTAAGGGGAAATTTTATTCGCACAAGTTAATTAAAGCAAAGACATGCAATATTGTTGCGATTAGTGATCGTTAGCGGGTTTATTTCATAAAAAATAATGACTAAAATAAGGAGCTGGACAGAATCAAACTCAAAAAATCATTTTTTTACTCATTACTTAACCCAGTTTGATACTATTTTGTTAAAATAAAGAATAGTTACTTACCAAAGCTTAAATCTAGTATCTCATAAATTTTATAAAGCAATTACGAACTTTCAAAAATAGAAAACGAATATTTTTTCACTGCATCAAACCTATACTCGTATAAAGTAAACGGTAAAAAATTTTAGAGTACGGTAAAACTACTTTGGTCAATGAATTCATTTAAAGATATAACATAAATCAATATTGATCTTTTATTGACAGTAGCTTTATTTTTCAAACACAATGAAAGACATTAAAAATATGAATCAAAAATAATTCAACTATGTTTAATGAAATTAAAAATTTCCGATTTTCTCTAGGAATGCGTTTTAAGACTGGAAAATTATTTAAACAAACGATTAATATCTTCAATAGATATTATAATAATTTTAACTACGAGGAAATTGTTAGTGCAGAATGGATTTGAAAGAAACAACGATACAAAACAGCAGGCCCGTCATTTAGGGGGGGCAGGGGGCAGAGTTGCCAGATTTAAGAACTGTAAATACGGAACAGGCTCTTGAGGGGAAGGGGTGATTGAGAGATGAAGTCGATAGGTTGAATTTTTACAACCTTGACTTTAATATTAAACGTTTCTCACAAATACACTGCGATTCAAAAGTTTAGACAAAATGCAAATATGTGAATAAAAAGAAAACTATTCAACGAAATGCTTTCAAATTTCTACTGCGGGTACACAATATGGTCCCAAATACGTGTCTGGAGTTCTTATAACTATAACTGGAATCAAATTTTGGATATTACAGAAGATAGTTTTTTACATTGTTGCAAAAGTTTAGACAATAGTCAGATTTTATGCAAATATCCCTCGAAATGTGATTGGTGGAGGAAATGCGGGACTGTATTATTCATTTATAAAGTGCAGAGATTGCTGAACAAATAATCAAAATCTCAAAAGCTCTTTCGTTCTCGTGTAAAGAAGATGAGAAAGTTTGGAAGCCGAAATTTGAAAATGAACCTACTTTATTAATTTTTTGTCTTTTAAATCGGCTCTAGTATGGTAGTACATTGTTTTTTACTTTGTGGAGAGCAAATTCAGACATGCGTATCGATCAAAAAGTCCAAGAAAAATGATATTTCTTAAGGATGAAGGAATTGAAAAAACGGCTCAGACTGACGATTCGCCCCTTAATCCTACAAAACTTCAACTTGGGTCAAAAACAGCACGTGACAGCATAAGTATATGAACATCTGAATCGGAATGCATAAAAAAAACAAAGAATTGTGCCTGAGCCTTTTAGGACAGAGTGTCCCAAATAAGCCAGATTTTAATGTGAAAAGCAGCACAGCATATGATCATTGGATATTTCTCAAGTCCTGCGAAAAGAATTATAATCCATCTAGGCCATCCCAATTTTAATAATTTTTATCAAAGAAAGTGCCATTCATTTTTCAGTCACGATGATACATATGCTGCTTTTCACATTAAAATCTGGCTTATTTGGGACACTCTGTCCTAAAAGGCTCAGGCACAATTCTTTGTTTTTTTTATGCATTCCGATTCAGATGTTCATATACTTACTAGCTGCCAGGGCAGCTAGATTAGCTTCCTGCGGCATGTTGATGAAAAAAGTCCCCCTTCTCTAACTTTTACCTCATTCTGAAGTTATATTATTTAGTATAATTTAATGTTCATTCGATTTCAAGACATACCACGCACGTGGCCCGGCGTTGCACGGGCACTTCGTGCCCTGAAAGTAGTGAGAAAAAAATTTAAAGAAACTACTCCCCGCCAAGGCGGCTCGCTTACAGGCGCTTCACGCCTTTACTTTTTCCTATATAAAAAAAATCATTCGAATTATTGAGATGCTTCACGTCTTCAAGATGGTGAGGAAAGTTTCAGTAAGTTCAGCTCGCTCAAAGGAAAAAAGCAGACATAGATACTCAGTTTTTAATATAAGTAGATGGCTCTTCAACAAATAAATGTTTCAAAATATTACCAGTAGCTAGCGATAAAAATTCTACGTAAGTGGCCCGCTTATGAGTTTCGTGTTTGATTTAGTTAAGCCTTCATTCAAAATTCTCATTATCATTGTTATCACTGTTTCATAGCAACGACGGTTTGCAAGAATGGATTTCATATTTAATCATTTATTAGGCTTAATCGCTTTAAACTTGACTACTTATTAATTGATATCTTCGCTAATTAAAATCGTATAATTATATAGATTGAAACTAATGAAGCCTGAAAAATTACCTATCTATCGGTACCTGGTTCGACTTTCAGGTCATTGGCGTTCAGGAGAAAGAAGCGTGACATAGAAAGAAAGATAGTTAGAAAGAAAGATAGTTAGAAAGATACTCAGTTTTTAATATAAGTAGACTAGCAATGTTTTCAATTAATATTTTTAAGACGTCTATCTTTTTAATCAAGACACACGGCAGTGTGTCAGCCAAGTTCGCGCTGCACATTTGCTAGTGTATCTTTACACGAACCATTTTGGGTTACTTTCGACACCTCCGTTTCTCAAGAACTACTTCATCTATATGCTTTAAATATTGTAAGTCTATTAGAATGACATAGAACACCCATAATCCTAAATTTTATGAATATATCTCTTTTAGTTTTAAAGTTATTAATATTTGAAAAGTGAAAATATGGCGATTTTCTTATTTAGATTATACACTCACTCATCAAAATGTTTACCTACTTCCAAGTGTCTCAGAATCTTAAAATTTGGCATCAAGGTATATTTCCATACACTAACTACGGGAAAAATCTAAAAAGTCCAAAAACGATATTAAAAAAGCAAGAAAAAAAGCATTTTTTTTTATGAGTACCTTGGCGCGATTTATAAATGGTTCGTCAAACAAAAGCGCAAAAATGCTTGTAAAACGTTGCCAAAAATAAAATACTTAAGTTTAAATTCAAATGTTTTACTGTAAGCTGTTTCAAGGCTTAGTTTGCCTTGACGGAAGATTAAAATGGTTTATCAAGACGAAATAAATAATTCGAATTCTAGAGATTGACTATGCCACCTTGCGGTGACTTAAGAAATTAACCAAGTAGTTAAAATATTCTATTCCTCTTTTAAGAAAAATTTGGATAAACAAGAAGAAAATTTTACTTGTTGCCAAATAAAAATATATGTGTTTTTATGAAAAACAAATGAAGGACAGTATTTATTCAGTAGTATATTAATTTGTGTCCAAATGAAAGCATAACCGTTACTTCTGCTTTTCAAAAATGCATGATATCCCAACAAAAACATAAATGTGAAAAAGGAGCCAAGTTCGGTTGAAACAACGTTTGAGCAGTTTGAAGCAGCGGTGCCACCGACAAAAGAGTTGAAATCTAACAGGCTCCAAGTTCTATAGCTGTTCTGTTAACTACAGTCGTGAGAGTTTTTGAAATGTTCATTAATTTATTTTAATAACATTTCGTTATTTCTTTTCATATCGGCTTCGGAACTGGGCAAGTTTTAATCGTCACAAAGTTACGTTCAAAAAGTCCGACTTCCGTCAGTTAGAAATGAACTTGCCAAGTTATAAGAAGCCGATATGAAAGGAACTAACGAAGTGTTATTAAAATAAATTAAGGAACATTTCAATAACTCTCACGACTGTAGTTAACAGAACAGCTATAGAACTTGGAGCCTGTTAGATTTCAACTCTTTTGTCGGTGGCACCGCTGCTTCAAACTGCTCAAACGTTGTTTCAACCGAACTTGGCTTCTTTTTCACATTTATGTTTTTGTTGGGATTTTCTTTACACGAGAACTAAAGAGCTTTTGAGATTTTGATTATTTGTTCAGCAATCTCTGCACTTTATAAATGAATAATACAGTCCCGCATTTCCTCCACCAATCACATTTCGAGGGATATTTGCATAAAATCTGACTATTGTCTAAACTTTTGCAACAATGTAAAAAACTATCTTCTGTAATATCCAAAATTTGATTCCAGTTATAGTTATAAGAACTCCAGACACGTATTTGGGACCATAATGTGTACCCGCAGTAGAAATTTGAAAGCATTTCGTTGAATAGTTTTCATTTTATTCACATATTCGCATTTTGTCTAAACTTTTGAATCGCAGTGTATAAATGAAGAAAAAAATGCACCATAGTCATATGAATATAAACTTCATTTTTTACCATTGCGTAGTTATGTTTCGTCATGAATATCAGTGGGAAAATGTTTAACACTTATTATTGCGAAAATTCGCATTTCTCTGTTAATAACCCCCTTTTTCCTGACGCAGGCCCGTAATTTCAAATTTTGCCGGTGGGGAACGGGGGCAAAAGTTAAATATACCAAATTTCAGTGTAAATTATACCAAAAAAAAAGCCAAGCCCACTTATATGCAAATGCATTTATTTCCCCAAACCTGGGGGGAGGCTATTGACCACCCGTCCCGATGTCCCAAATGACGAGCCTATCTTGGGGTGAAAGATATAACAGTCGCTTCTATTGATGACGAATGTTTAGTATGTACTGTTTCAAAAAGCTAGACGTACCACGTACCAATAGGGAAATTTGAAGGTAAAATAATTTTAATAAGTCATTAACAAACATTTTGATTACATATGAGTAGACACAATTAAACCTTACTACTTGAACTCACAGAAGTTAACCTAAAACAAATTTTAAAAAAATCAATATTTAATATTTTTGGGGGAAACACTGTGCAGTTTGTCAATATTATAACATAATTTTTTGCATATAATGTCGGAAAATTTCTTTTTTTTTTTGGAAAATCATATTTGCTACTTGATTTTACTGTTGCAATAATTCTTTCTAAGTTTTGATGGTTTTTAGTTTGCCCTAAAGCTCACTGTAATTTGTATTTCTGTCGCTCATTGTAAAAATTATGTATCTTCATGTTTTTAAAACACGTATTTGTTTGCTAAAAGGAATAACATTTAGTTACATCTTTTAGTATAAAAGCAAAGCGAAGCAAATTTCAAGAGATTGAAATTGATTGATTCAAAAAGTCTAGTGACTAATAGTAGCTGAACACTTATATTTCTTTCATTATTGAAAAATTGAGAAGGGCTTTTTATATACAAAGGCATAGTAAAATTATTTACAAGGAGATACACCACTTTTACAATGAACGTTTGTTGAATTGATTGTAACAATAATTTCTGCTCTAAATGAATAGAACACTAGCATTACTTCAGAACAGGAAAATATTATAATTCAATCAATTTTCTTATCACTATTTCACATTTTTTGTTTCACTTCATTTTTTTCTGAAAATAATGTTTCGTTTTGTAAAATGTTGCTTCTAGCCAGAATACAAAACTTTAGCCGTCCCGTATCAAGGCTCCCCGGAACGCGGGACAATATTTCAAAAAACGGGACTGTCCCTTGAAATCCAGGACGTCTGGCAACCTTGCAGGGGGGGGGGGGCCAATTGCCCCTCCCTGGCTTTGAAAAATCAATGTATTTACATATGAGTGGGCGTGGTTTTTAATGTTTTCCGATGAAATTGCATTGTGTTTGGACCCTTTGCCCATCCCCCCCCCCTGAAAAAATTTCAAATGACGGCCCTGAAAAATAGAAAATAATAAGATTTGTTTCATTAGATAAAAGGATCGAGTATTTGAACGTGTTCCATAAGCCCCTGTGGTATGAATATAGTTTAAAGAAATAGTGTGCCTACTTGGGAAGGATTTATTGTTATCTTACCTATAAATCGATCAACAATTTTTAAGCTTGTGAAATTTTCATTCATCGCGAACTTTTAAATAAACTTAGATTCGAACTTTTGTGGTGCTTTTAAAATGTATTCAACTAATATTTAAAAAATATGTATCATTTGCTGTTGTCGTGTCTCACAGTTGCGGTAAGAAGAGGTGTCATTGCCGCAGAAAGAAAATGGAATTCCTTTAAAATTGTGCTGCAAATTGGCTACCAACCAATTGCAGAACTAGTGCGATCACTCATTATGCATCCTGTCGTTCTTGTGCCACCATTTAGATGCGGGTGTCTAGGAAAAAGTAATTTTGAAGTGCAATTTCTCCCAGATATAGGAAACTCCACTAGAGATTTAATTTTGTTGGGGTCATTCAAACGTATATTTAGAAAATTAAAGGGAGAAATCTATCCTCCATGAATGTTTTATTCAGATGTGTAAAAAAACATTTACACAAACAATAAATCTATATTTTTGAGAAGTGAGAGTTTTGAGTGTTGAGATGGAGCATGTTTGTAGCGTTATTCAATATAAATGCATGAAATAAAAATATCTGTTGAGAGCTTAAATGATTATGAAATTGTGTTGGAATAACTTTTGCAAGCAAAATATTCATATCATGACACATTCAGTTGAAAAAAACTATAATTCATTTATTTTCTTTACAAAACTAAGAGCATTTCATATCAACAATAAATAAAGAGCCATATATTTGCTCATTTTTTAACTCCTCACAATTGAGTATGGGCATTTGTCGCTAGTCAGCTTTTGTAAAAAGCACAAGTAAGGGATTTTATCAATGTTTTTCCATTTTTCTACTCTTTCCCAATTGATGTTGACAGAGTATGGAGTAAGATCAGCAGGTTTAGCCGGATTTTCAATGTAATTTAAGTGTTCTATAATGTTTGTAAATTTTATCAAATTGTTTTGAGCGGGCATTTTATGGATGAATCCTTTCAGTAAGTCCCTGTTTACTGGTAAAGGAAAAGACCGCAGTATGTTGTACACAGTTGAACGCTTAAAATATTCATCTCTGTTTTCTTCAGCTTCGTTGAATATCAAAAACTGCTGTCGTAGCTTTTCGAAGTCTTGAAACCTTGCTCTCTTCAACTCGATTTGAATTTTAGAAACAACCTCATCTAATTTTAATCCAACATATTCTTCTGTGGCATAGAAGCGTGCTAAGGTTTTCATGCGCTGCTCCGGAAATTGGTGTACTAAATCTTCAGAAATATGATCATATATTGTTGTTCTAAAATCTCTATATTCAACCAATCCTTTATTTAGCACATCAGCTGCTTGGAAGCTTTTTAATAGCTCTGGACTTTTCCCTACAAGGTCCTCCTTCAGCTGAGCTAATATATCACTTAGATTGGAATGCATAAATATGTCACAATGTCGTTCCATGTAGTCGTAGGTGTATTCATCTGCGTCAGTCAAAATAAATGGTTCTCTAATCGCATACAGCACATTTCCAACATAAAGATCTAGCACTGAGTAATAACAATTTCCTTCTGGTGTATCCTCCAAAGAAGGTTTTTGCAATTTCATGCGGTGCAGAAAATTACCTTTGGGAACGCCACTTATAGTAAAGTTCAAATTGAAACCTTTGATTTCAACTGTGTCATCTTCCAAAAACCAGTGAACAATAAAACATTGGGACTTTTTTATTGGATCATTAGTTACTATTTGAGACAGGAATCTTAGCTGTTTGCTGTTACAACCAGTGGAACAATTTAAATAATATTTAAGAAGATCACCGGAAAGGGAGCCATGTCGAGATATTTTGGATGAGAGAGCATACAAGTCAAGATATTTCTTCAACCCTTTAACAGAATAGTGTCTTTCGCAAGTAACCAAGTTGTCCTCTTTATTCCCAAAAATTGCCGGAACTACTATTTTATGATACTTAAAACATTTTATGTCATCCAAAGGAACTGGAATCAGTTCTTTATTGTATTCCCGTTTGTAATATTCTTTTGTGAAATCATCACAGTCATACAAGAAGACATTCGCACCAAAGACTTCAATTGTTTTCCCCAAATCCAAATCTTTGGCAGTATAGTATTCCTCGGAGTCTTCCTCACTTTTTACAGGATTTGAATCAATTATGAAGTTGTCTCGAAAATCTAAGTTTGCATTTTGTTGAGTCAACATAAGTTCTTCTAAACGTCTGGTCTTAGTGGTAGCAGCAAAGTTGAGTATAGTTTTACCAGATTTTTCACCAATAAGATGAGGACGCTTTGGTACTTTGGGTACAAGTATCGGCCGTAGTACTAGAAAATTGTCAAAATTTCCGTTCATAAGTTGATTTTTATATTCTTGCATTTTACCGTCATCGGCAATCTTTATCTTTCCATCAGTGAGATTGTAATAGAGCGAAACGTATCGAACGTCTTCTTGGTGAACTGGCTTCCTGTGATAAGTAGCTTTAAAATGCAAAACTTTTGGAAAGGTTTTTAAAAATATCTGGCCTGATTTGTCTTTTTCTTTAGGTCTGCGCACTAAGGTTCGATGCTTATCCTGTTCTAATCGATCAACGTAAACAGGATCATCTATCCCTTTTTCAGGTGTCCCTAACCTGTAGCCCATTTCTCGCATAAACTGTCGAGTGAAATCATCACAGTCCAGAATCTTGAACGTTTTACCAAACATGTTGACAGTTTTCCCAATGTTGAGATCATGCAAAGAGTAATAGCCGCCTTCAGGTTTCGAAATTATATTTCTACTAATGAGGGTGCCCTGAGGAAATCCCGTATTTTTTTGATGCGGCTCGTACACTTTAATGGTCCCATCTTCAACGTAATAAAGAATGTAACACTTACGAAATTTCATCCTGTCCTTCGGAAGTTCTCCCCGATCATCAAAATATGCAAAAAATTTTAGAATTGGGGGCGTGTTTGTTGTTTTAAATAGATTGTCTTTCAATAGGAATTGTGAGTACGTAGATCTTCCAGCAGGGTCGACAGGAGCAAAAAGAAAGTCAGGACGAGGCTGTACTTTGGAAGAAACTTCAGTTTTACATGGGAATCCTGGAATCGCAGGAAAACCATACGTTCTAGTCCCAAGCTTCATTTTTTATCCTGAAAGTTAAAGAGAGTTCTTCTGTATACAATAGTTTACTCAAAAGAAATACGTATTTTTGAAATTAGAAGTATATTACTCACCCTTTTTTGAGTTGTCGAAACGACGTAATTCATAAGTTTGTGGAATAACATTAAGAAATGCAGTAAAAGCAGGCACGTCATTTCAAGTTTTTCCAGGAGGGTCAAAGGGTGCAAACACAGTGTAATTTCATCGAAAAGCAGCAAAAACCACGCCCACCATATATGAAAGTATGTCAGGGAAAACCCTTCGCATGGAGATGGCTCGGCCGCTGTGAGTGGTTGCCCCCTGACACCCCTCCCCCTAAATAACGGACCTGAGTATCAGTAATAAAACCTTTTTACGTTGTGCCAATAATAGGTTTAACTATTTTAAAAGTTAAATGAATCCAGTCTTGTCGCCGAAGGAAATTTCCCCTCCTCAAAAGATACGAGAAATTCCGTTAAAGCAACTCTCCAAAACATTCCAATGAAACATATTGTGTAATGAACCTCAGCCCTGATGTGAGCAGTGTTGCAAATTAGCAATTTTTAAAAATTAGAATTAACTAATTTACTGTTGTAAAGTTAGAAACAAACTTTTTTGAAAAAATGATATATTTTTTTTTCTTTTCCCCCAAACCTGACGCAAAACGTGTTAGAACTTTTTATCCCATTTTGTTAGAAGGGTAAGTAGTAATTTGCAACGGTTTGAGTTTTTTTTTTTTTTTTTTTTTGATGTCCGATTTACGCTGTTTTTTCGCCTAGTTTTACTGTGCTCAAAAGAAGTTCGCTTAGACAAGTTGAGCAGGTTAACTTCAAAATGGCGAGATTGACCTGATATTCAAACTGTCCAAATACTTCTATTAAAAGTTATACAATTTGATGAAATAGTTCCGCCCTTGACAAACTTCTGAAACACTTCTTACTTCTATTAGCTAAATCGTTCTATATAATTTTTGAATAAGATTAGTATTAATTTTGAGCAAGTTTACTTCGATTGCAAAGATTTTGCTCGCCAATAAAAAAAGACATGATTGACAAAGTAACCAGAGGAAAGCCATGTAAAATTATTAGCAGATTTATATCAATTAGCAAAAATGTAGGATTCCCAACTCCTCCATTATTTGATCCCATCGGATCAAATTTTTGAAAATAAGGCTTAAATTTAAATTAGTCTTCAATTGTTCTTATTTTGGCTTAAAAGGTTACTTAATTTCTGGAAAAAAGGCATTTGGGATTTTATATTCTAATTGATATTGAGAAAGAATTATCATAACGTGAAACATGCCAAATTGGCGAAAATATTTCCTCTTACTGAAACAGCTGTTACCATTTTCCACTTATCAAAATAAATTTCACACTTCAAAGGGGCTTGTCACGCAATTATAACTTTATATTCTTAAGCCTTTTCTAATAGTTTGCGGTATTAAATTTAAATGAATCCTTAAATTTTCTCAGTTTTGTTTCATGGTTTATTTTGTTTAAAAAATCAGCATTACATTGCAGTAAATTTGAATTTGGAAACCTTGGACGAACAGATAGTCGCTTTGGTTTGATTTGCTTGGCGAAGAAATTTGAAAACGCGCCAAGTGTTCCAAGTTGCGGAAACTCCCTCAATATTGATACTTTACTCGAATTCAGCATTGCAAATTTTCCTTTCATGGAAAGGGTTGTCAAAATGAGATTTCTGTCAAATTATTACAATGGGGGAACGGCATAGTCTTATTCCATATCACGCTAAAGAATAACCTATAATATTAAGGCATTAGTTCTAAATTTCTGTAATCTTTTCAGATCTTTACTCTTCATCTTCTTCCCTAATGACATGCAATCGTTCATGGCGAATAGCCATCAGCGTAAGCCTTATGTTAAAATGTTGCTTTTAAGCTTTGCATTAAAATATCTCGTATGAAAAATGATAATTAAAAGGAATATTTACCCAGCACTTTCAAGTCGGTTTATTTACTGCAAGCTTTCTACGAGCAAAATAAGGGCATTAATGTTAAGTCTCGCAGCGACACAGAAATCACGAAATCCTCTTCAAATAAACTCCTTCCTTCGGCTGGATATTATTTAACGGACTGATCGGACGCGTACGAGTTAAAAATGCAGCCGCATGCACAAAAATCACGATTTGAAACTTATTTGCAAGTGCATTATAAAGTGAGCTTTTAGCATTAATTAAAAAGGATCAAAAGCACACCTCAAGTCCGCAATATTTCAGCTCGCCAGCCATTTGTATACATTCCAGCGGCTCAAGCGCGGCAAGCACGTTCGCCCGGAGATTAACGCTGTTGCCAGATATGGAAGGAAATCTTTGCCGTCGGTAGTGAGGCTTTGCGCGCTAGATCTGAGCCACAGGCGGTTTCGTCACGTTTTGAGCGGAATGCACGTTTTAGGTGGATTTAGATTGCCCATTTGCGCGTCCCATCCGAGTTAAGCTCCACACAGCGGCAAATGGCTATTGTTTGCCAAATGTGTTGCGACGAAATAACATCTTTCGCTGGAGAACTTACCTCCGGAAAATAGGCGAAAGCGCGCGTACGAGCTTAATCTTTACGCATATGATTTTACTTGAATTCTTCCATTTGGGCTGTGTCGGAGTTTTAAATAAAGCAACTGGAAACTTGCGTCGTGCTAAATGTGATTACGTTACAGCCATGACCTCTTATTGTGGATTAAATTGTAGTCTTCAACTGTATTATTTTAGATTAGCAGGGTTCATCTAGAGCAGTGTTTCTCAACCCTTTTACGGCTAACGCCCCCTTTAAGGATGAAATTTTTTCCAACGCCCCCCTTTATGTTAAAGGTGAGTGGGTGTGCGAAAAGAGGATTAAAGTTTAAAATAATTTCCTTCAGGAATTTTAATAAACGGTTAAACAATATATATTTTTCCTTATTAGTCATTATTAGAATTAAAATGACGAATGTAGAAATAAAAAGCAAATCAAGGACGAAAAATATTTTATTTTTTAAATAATAATAACAAAATGAAATAGAAATAAACAAGCAAAAAAATTTTTTTTGCTCAAAAAATGAAGGAAACAATCAAATAGAATAAAAATAAACAAGCAAAGCATTCGTTTTGTCATTCAAAATATGAAAGGAACATTCAGAAATATATGTTAGTGAGATATTTGTTCTTGGTGGTTTTAAAGCCAGTTTCCTTACGGTTGGTTTAATATTTTTTGTAAAGTGAAGACGCAAGTCTCCTCTTGGGACGATTTGAAGTCGATTTCTCTAACTTCGTCGGTCACAACACTGAATCCTCATTCGACGAAGTAAGAAGAGGGGAAAACGATGAAAAAAAATTTTGGCAATAGCTCACAGTCCATGATAAAGGCTACTAATGTCTCCTTGAAGCCAAAATCCTGTAAGAGTGTTAACATTCTGGAAACCAGCTTTTCAAGTTTCAGTGGTTAAAAGTTCCACCAATTATTACTGATATTGAACATCTGCTGTCTCAATATTTTCAAAAGGGTTCATGACCCATTGAGGAACGTTCAGAGACAAAAAATATAAATACTCAATCCTCGAAAATAAAAATATCCTCGAAATACTCAGATAAGATTTTATGCAAAGACTGAAGATGTTGGCAAAAACATGAGCATCAAAAAGGAGATTTCACTAATCATGAAAGTAAATAAATAAAGTGAGCAAAAGCTAAGGTTAAAATACTGAGTTCAAACAAAGCAGCCAAACTAATCGGGCACACTAAGCATTGCAAATACGATTGCCAGGTAAAAATTTAGGAAAATAACCAAACCGAGGAAAATAGCCAAATTGCACAGATGCCACTGCCCATCGAGATATTTTGGATATCTTTAGGGCAGACTTACCTTTTTTATAAGTACTAAGCTAACCTATGAGAAAATGTGAAAGAAAATTAAGAAAGTAATAAAAAAAAAACTAAATCGATGAAGTTTATTGTCTTGCCCAAAACGCTATTTGTGGAAGAAACTAGAATGCAATTGTGAATCTTTTTCGCAGTATTTTGAGTCCCCCCCCCCCATTAAATTTTGGCAATAGACACTGAAATCTGGTATCCTAAGCGGGGCATTGTTCAGTCTGAAAACTAGTTTCGTTTAGTAACAATCAAACTTGAGAACTGAATTTGACCATTTTCCCCTGCAGATGCAAGACGGTATTTTTACGTGTATGATAACTACTGAAAAAAAAATGCGTTATTAAACATTTTTTACAGCTATTAGAGTTTCCATTGTTGTGGTAAAAAGAGTTCGGCTGAAAAATAACCAAACTATGGTGTGGCTAATGCTTTTGAATTTTATCAAGCTATGTGTGATCAAAATTAGCCCAATTGGCTAATATTAGATAAAACCATGCAACCCTGATTGCAACTGTGATTTATCGTAACAGTTCCTCATTAGGTAAAGCTGGACCGCGGAGAGAAGGCGGGTTATCTTGAAGTGGAAGCGAACCACTTTATTTTGTAATAGGTAGCATCAGAGAGATCCCGCAGAAAGTACACATTTTAATGTAAGTAAAAAATAACTTTTGACGTTGATTCTCCTGATTTCAAAATGAAACAGGGCCGTTTCCACTTCAAGGTCTTTCGCCATCTCTACGTAGTCAAGCTATAACATTCTCTCTCAAGATTGTCGGACGCAAAACATCACTAACCCGGTCACATCCGAAAAGCGTAAGGAAATAAGTTTAAAGATTCCAGAAAGCAAACGTTTATTTTATCGTCGGCACAAATAATTCAAGTTGGATTCCTGATTTAATGCAAAATTCAATTTTGATTTTCAAAATTAAATACATTTATTGTCCTCTGATCCCAAAATTTTCCCACCGCCCCCCCCCCCACCCATCGCCCAAAATATACCCACCGCCCCCCTACTGCCCAAAACATGTTCACCGCCCCTCAGCATCTTCCCACCGCCCACAGGGGGGCGGTACCGCCCCCGTTGAGAACCACTGATCTAGAGTCGTTTTGGATGAAAGTGCAAAATGAATTGTGTGCCAAGCAATACAATGAGAATAAGGAGATATGCTTATGCTTCTGTATTTTTCATGAACACTTGTGTGTACAGGGCCACGTCAGCGTTGGCACTTGAACAATTGCTGTTTTGTCTTGAAGGGGGGGGGGGGGGCGGACAGTTTTTGCATACTTACGAATTACCGTACTAAGATTGGTTATGCTGCTAAAATTAAAGGTTCTATGGGGGTTTACTAACCTAACAGCGTACCTATTTGTGAATATGCACATGAATGTATGAATATTTCCAAACAAAAACAATCCCAACCATACATTTAGAATTTCGATATCATTAAAAGGTAAAAAGTAATAACAATATAACAAAAAAAGTGAAGAAAAAAATATTTTAAATATTAGTGTGGATTGATTTTATTCCAGAAAAAGAGGCGAACTGATTTGATGAGAAAAGTAGAGGATAGTTCTAAAATATGTTATATTATTGCAATGCGTTATCTGACGCTGAAAAAACGTAATATTGAAAGTTCAATTTGACGATTTTGTGCAACTACTACAGAAATGATCAATTGCATCATTGCAGTTAGATCATTATTTTTAAAAGCATTGTTAAAATTAACTTTATAATTAAACCCTATAGCAAAAGCAACATTCCTTCTATTTGTACGTTATTACGCATACAGATTGACTAGTATGATAGAAACAAAAATGCTATTAAAATGAGTTCTTCTTTATTTCAATGTAGATGAAATAGCTATTTTCAATTTATGAAAGACGAGATCTCTTTTTTGAATTATTATTTTTCAATTTAAAGTTTTAGCGAGACATAGATTAGTAATGTGATAATTTCCCATAGTTATCGTTATTTCAATATCTGACGCTAACCGCGTAAAACTATCATCTTTGTCTAAAAAGTAAGGTATTTTTTCAATAACAATTGTAATTAAAACCTTCCAGCATGTATTTACATGGACCATTTAATGTCGTTATACATATTTTGAAAGTTGTTTTAGAAAGGAAAACGTATTTTTTATCTATGACCCCTGAAAAATTTTACTTGAAAACAAGAAAACGAGGTTTCTTGTTTTATTTTATTATTTTTAATTTCGTTTAAACATTTACGAAACCAGTTAACCCTGAAATCATTCTTTAGATTGAGACCACCGTATTCGTATTTTGGAAAAAAATAAAAGTGTTATTTGGTATTTCCACTTGCAAACCATTATTTTATTCATGTTTTGTGTTTTTTTTTTCTTAGCACAGGAAAAGTACTTGTATAAAACTAAAGATACAAATGCAATCGTATGCAATAAAGTATGAAATTTGAGTAAGTTAAGAAAAAGCCTAAACCAAAATGCGAATACAATCTCAAAAACGTAGTTTCTTTCTAACTTATTACGTGGAAATTGAATTAGTTGAAAAATATGATAGTTTCACTTTACTTCAAAAATGCGTTAAATTTTATTCAGTTTGTATCATATGAGAAAACACGGAGCGAGATAAAGCATTAGCCAAAGTCATTATATAAAGGTACCGGCTAGTTTTTTTCCCCTCTAGAAAAGGCTTCAAATTTCAGACAAACTTTACTCGCTTATCATAAACAAATTAGTTTCTAAAAGTTATTTTCCATTTTGCTTTCATTACTTGCCTGAAAGTATGTTATCTTTAAATTCGAAAGGTTCAATTAATTTCTACTTACTTTTCTTACTCGGGCGAAATATATGAATAACGAGCGTCTTGAACATACGTTTATTCTCTTTGACTTCAAAGTGCTCTCTCTGAGTGAGCACGAAATTGCCTGTCAAAACATTCGAGCAATTACTTGGATTATCAGAAGGTGTGCTACATATCACCAGGAGGAAAAATAAACGAAGCGTTTGCGTCGAATCTCATTTGCATCATTCTGCGATTTAAATCATTCATTACGGACGCCATGCTGAAGATTCACCAACATTGGCAGAAGAGTTATTGGGAAGTGGTAAAAAAGTATGCAAACATGTTGGCGCATAATAAGTTCTGCAGGTCATTTACGTTGCCAGATGTGTCAATGCGAAACTTCTCATAAATTCTAAGGTTTGATTTGATTTCTCTTTAAAACTTTTCGGGAGATTACTTTTATTTATCTGAACGAAGAAAATTTGTTTTGAAATTCTAATTTGCCCCTTTTATCAAATTATTTTAAACATTTGCGATTGTGTGCTTTCATTGTAATTCATACATGATAATGGGATAGTTTGGACGGAGAAAAAGAGTTCGACCTTTTTGTGGGAATAAGTTGTACCTAAATTTGCAAGCGTAATCGACATTTAAATTGCGCTGCATTTCTGTTTTTCATTAAAATTCCAGTAATGCAAATAGAGTTTGAAGGTTTCAAGAAGAACTTGTATTTATTTAAACTTAGAAGCTAAACTGTTTTAGTGCTATTTCGAAAGTTTATGTTAAATTTTCTAACAGCTCTCTAAAACAAATAATGCTTTACAGATCTTAAATAATTTTAAAAATGAATCATATGCTTGGGAGAAAGATTGTTACCTTAAATAAAAGTAAATAACTGCCATTTTTCAGAAACAATGATGATTGAAAATAAAGATTCTGCTAGTCTACATTTATTTAACCTTTCCTGTTTATAATTTCAAAGCTTTTCAAAATTTCAACGAGCAGCAAAAATGTGTATTACATTAATGTTCCAAGAGAAAATTTCGTCGAGTCCTGAGAAATTGAGTAATTTTAATCACAGTTTTATTGGTAATACATTTTTTTTAACTTTGTGAAACACAAAGCAATTGTTGAATGTTTTTGCATGCATAAACTTAAGTTTTTGTATTTCATTTCATACAGTAGTTCCTTGTACCTCCGAAACAAATGATTGTCTTTGGTTACCTTTTCTTTCATTCTCAAAGGAGTGTTTTTTCGTTTTCAACGCAATGTGTAGTTCTTTCGTAAAAAAAAAAAAAAAAGCAACGTAAAAGATTTACAACAACTTAACTCCGTTTAAAAAAAAATAATAAAATGAAAACGAAGTGAAGTTCTGGTTTTGGATACCAAGATCCTCAAATACAAAAGAATACATTCTTTCAATTTTTGTATAAATGATAGGAACTAATTAAATACGTCATTTGCCAGGAAAAGCGATATTATTAAATATTTTTAAAAAATAAATGTTAAATTGGAACCACAATCATTAATTATGTAACAGAATGCTCGTTTCTGCTAACCATAATTTCGTCATAAAATGCACAAAGATTATGCACACAACTCACGCACCGAACTTAGTTACGTTTAGATTAAAGCAAATCCTTCTTTAAGCCTACTTTATCTTAATTTAAACAAATACACGTCTCTAGCTTTGTACGCGTGCGTTATCGAACTTTATCATTTGAATTTACTTCGCAATACGCAATAAACCAAAGACCGCACTCATTTTGCAACAAGTGGATTTTAAACTTTCCTATAACTACCATCCTATTTCGCAGGGGAAACCTAAACCGATGCCTCTAAAAGCAATGATGCTCAAGTAGATTCCTAAATCAGAAATGAATTTCCTCTCCCTGCCTCTTATTTCTGGACATGTTTACCCCAAATGGGCAACGGCTGGGCCATAACGTCGGGCATAAACATCATTGCATGCTGGGGTTAATTCCGAGGAAAACGGTACCTAAAACGGGGCCGAAATTGCATCCGCAGGGGTTCAATTGCTACGATAAATCCAGGAGGGATCTGGCTCCATACCCAATCTCTGATTATAAATTAAAAAGCACTTCAAGTTTCCCGCCGTTTTCCGGCTTGCAGTGGTTGAACTAATTACACACTTTAACGAGCACGTTATCTTACGTGGGTCTCTTGCAACTTGAGATACGGAAGGGGTAAAAAATGAGTGTACTGTTTAGAAATACTGAACAGTTTAAGCACTTTCAAAGTCTGCCTTAAAGTTTGGTAAAATTTCATGATGGAGCAGATAACCTAACTTTGTTACAGGTATACAAAACCATCAGCGTTTTTCGTTATAATATCGAAGCCTTTTAAATCCAAATTTTATCAGATCACAAAACAGATTTTATTTGAAATCTCTATAAAGTTGCAACAAAGAAATATAAAATATTACATAAAATAAGTGACATAATAAGAAAAAACTAAAGCCTGTAACTAAGTTTTGTTATGATAAAAATTGAGAAAATTGAGTAAATAATTCATAGCAACAAAAAATGTATATCAGTTTTTTCAAATTAAAAAAGGTTCTACTATTTTTGAGGTGGAAGGGGATACAAGTGATTATCGAATTTTTTTTTTTCATCCTTAGACTTTAATAATTTTGTGTGTAAGGATAAAACTGTTTTTTTTTTTTTTTTTTTTGAGTAATATGATTTACATCATTGTACATCATGTTTAAAATGCAGAACCCTGTGGTAATAATGGGGAGATATTATCTTAACCAAATTCAGTGACATAGTTCAAATTTGAATTTAAAAAATTTCATACCGAGAGGAGCATTTTCAGACTCGTTGAAAATCTGCTTGGTTTTGAAATTTTCGAAACATTCCCAATTTAACAGAAGCACTGATGATCAGAAGTATTCAATATAATCAAAATTCTTAAAGAATTAATCATGTATTAGGGGGAACCGAAAGTCGTTATTTTGAAACAAATCAGTTGTAAAAAGTTTTTATTTTAAATCTACTATGTAATTATCCTCGTTATAACGGGCCTAGTATCTAGTAGTAAATTCTGATGGCACCTTGGTTACAAAGTTTCAAGTTTTTTTTTTTTTTTTTTTTTGCATAAAAATCACAATAGAGGGAAATCGGGGGGATCTGGGATTTAAAATTTAGTACTAGTGGGCGAAACGCACTTGATAACAAGAATAATTACATCATTAATTTAAAATAAAAGCTTATAACAAATGCTTTGTTTGAAGAAAAATAACGGCATTACTTTCCGGTCCCCCTAATTAATCAAATAAGAAATTGTGACAGAAATCAATGAAAAAGATGTAGATTTTCCTGACATTGTAGGGAGCTACCATCTGACAGATTACCGTACACAAAATGTACTTTTATGTTTCTGAAAATACACGAACTTCTCCGGTAAAGAGAATCTCCCACGTTTTGAAAACTGAAATATTTTCTTGAATCATTTGCTTGGGGATTTGAGACACTTGCTTTGCGATTAAGGAAATCCCTTTTCAATCTGAAACTTTTCGTTTCTGTGACCTTTTTAGGATCTTTTGATTGTTTCTTTTCTGAAAATTTCTCCCAAACTGCTAGCGTTCTCTATTTTTAGACATTTCTGCTGTTGATTTTTGCAGTCAAAATATTGTTATGCAAATATAACTCTTTGTCGAGAGCGTTTCACTTTGTTTGAAAATTTTATTATGCAAATGTTAGCCCAGAAGCAATGCATTCTACTTTATATGGTTGAACTTTTAAAAGAGAAATATCGTGCTTTTTTTTTTTTTTTTTTTGCCTTACTGAAACAGTTTTTTTTTTTTTTTTAATCTCTTTTTTTTAATCCTTTATTTCACTGTATATCTTGAAATATAGGGGAAAGTAAAATTGTTAAGATAACTTACATTTTTCAAAGTGAACAAATTTGAAATTGGTTTAAAAAATTGTTACGCATGAAGAGAGAATAACGTATTTTGTAACTGTTTTGCATACTGTAATTCATCCAAATTTAGGTATTTGTTTTGCTTAAACGAATAAAGGTATGTATGTGGATATTTTTTTTTCATGTAATTTTGGATCGCCTTATTTTGCACATGTTCGAATAGAATTCTCTAAATTAATTGCTGAAATCTTTACTTTTTTTGCAACTAGTCTTCCAGAGTGTGCAAAATCTTCTCTACACTCTAAACGTCCCAGCCCGAACATGTAATCCATAAAGTATTGTCCACCATGTGTCGGAAACTCCTTAGACTTCGGTCCAGAAGGTGTGGAACACCCATTAAATGTGCTCTTGAGAAGAATACTAATCCATTTAAAAGCAGGATTCCGGCGGAGACGCAGATGTTGCAGCTATTGAAGGCACAGAGGCGGCATGTAAACAAGGAGCTATGAATGCAAGTCATGTAAACAGCCATCCACTCTTGGCTTGTTACAGGACAATTCCTTGAGTAAATATGAGGAGCGAATGCCAACACGTTCTGCAAACATCCCCCGCGATCTGTCCCCACTTTCTTATGTAGTACATGATATGGAGAGGTTTACGGTCGAGGCGTAGGCAGCCATATTCCTTCGGAGAAACGTGTTGAGCTTGGATATTTTACGTTTATTTGTGCAATGCTAATGTGCCAAGACGGTTTAAGAAGTACGCTACTGTTTACTCGGGTCACCATGTATTTCATTTTGGTAAAACGGTCGTTGATTTTATGAGTTATGTAATGAGTAATAATGCTCGTAAGTTTAACTAAATTTGATTTAATTTGCATTAAGGTTAATTCTTTTTTTCCATACTTTTAAGCTGCTATTTTCTAAATTGTTAAATGTATTGAAAAATTATCTTATTATCTTATTTCTCTTTTTGTGTTTATCTCTCGAAATACACAGTAAGGATTTAATTCCCAAATTAAGATTAGCTTAAGATAAGGCATTGGCTTGAATGAGAGGTGATCATTGTAGAAAAAGGCTATGGGTTTGCATTGAAAATGCAATAACTTCAGATAATAGTACGTCCATTTTTAAGACGTAGATTTAAATGTTAATGTACGAATATGGCAAACGATATACGTTACTGTGTATGTGCATTTTATTTTTGTAAAAGCTCGAGATTTTATGATTGACATGTTTGATTAATAATGTTTGAAATTACGAATTTATTTGGTTTAATGTGTGTTAGGATCCTAGTGTGTTGGCGGCACGGGAGCATCAGGTCGCTCGGCTAGAACAGCGTGAATTTACTTTTGAGAGCAAACGTTGGCAACGAGACTTTAGACATTTGGTGCGGGCGGCGAAAGAGTAGTGGGGGGTCTCAGTGGCCGAGCGGTCTAAGGCGTGTAGCCGATAACTCTTAGATGGTGGGCTCGACTCCCACCCTCGCTCCGGATGCACTTTCCTTCCTTTGTGATGCAACTCTTTCATACATTGTCTGCACGAGATATATGAAATAAAAATAATGTGTAATGGAGGCAACGAAACGAAAGAGTATTGTGTGTTGGTGGCTAGAAAAGCCATAGTGTTTTTGTTGACATGTTGTTAATTTACATGCAATTTTAAAGTTTGAATTAAATTAAACGTTAATTCTTCAAATGATTGTATGGTTCAATCTGTGTCCAGCTCACAGTTTTATCGAAAATGGTAAAAAACTCAATATCCCAACTTAGATGGTAAAGACACCGCGTTTACTACTCACTGTTGAATCAAGTTTACTATGTGAGAAAGGTGAATTATTTTGCTCCACTCTTTAATGTTGCTACTTTCTAAATTGTTATTATTTTATTGAAAAGCTAACTTATTATTTTGCTTCTCTTTATGTTATTCTCTCGATACGTGCAGTGTAGATTTAAGGAATAAATTAAAGATAAACTTAAGACAAGGAATAAGATTTGAATGCGAAGTGATTGTTGTAAGGAATAGCTATGGTTTTGTTAATAGTAAGTTGGCTTTAACTATTTTAGCATACATTTTAAATATTTGTTTTCAAATTCCTTTTAATTTGAAGCTGAAGCGTCCAGAAATATTGTTTTTCTGTAAATAATTCGGAATAAATTTCGTTAAACTGAGATTAGAGTGACCCTATGTTAATGTAATTTGTAGGTTTTGAAGTATTTGTAAACACAGCACATGTTTATCGTTTTTATAAAATAAATATTTTTTCGACAAATCTTTTCCTTTTAACTAGATTTGGTTACATAATTATGTACATTATATCAGGAAGCCTCATCAGAAAATTATTTCAAAGCAATGATTTTAGAGATGGTACCTTTTCCTCGAACCATACTCATGTTATATATGTACTTTTAAAAAATACCTATAATAAAGACGAAAAAAAATATAATTTTAAATTTATTGTTTTTCATTAATTTATTTAATTACTATTTTATTCACTTTGGAGGGATTTTTTTTTCAGTTTTAAAGTTTACGTATCGTACATAGATACGAACTTTTTATGAACCAATTCCCGCGGGAAGTCTGGCTCAAACTGATCGTTATATTCGTCTGTAGAATAACGTTCATGTAACAAAGGTAATGAGCGTACACGCTTTTCCCACTTTTTTTTCGTTATTCAATTATTGTTTGCGTGTAATATAACCTACTAAGAGCAGCTTTTTAGTCTGTTATTACTTTTTGATTGAAAATAATCTAGATCATTCCTTGTTCGTTACTTGTGTATCTTATAGCGTAGTTATTACGGCTATACGATGTAAGTGTGTCTTTAATATGCGTGTACTTAAGTGGTTGCGCTTTGTAATGACGCCATTCTTAATCAGCGAAACTGAAAATGTAAAAAAAAAATGACGCATTGCATGTGCATGTGTTCCTATGAGTATTCATTTATATGTGAGCTATAAAATTAGTTTGAAAGTAATTAAAAATAAAATGCAGCCATTGAGGGATAGCATTGATCTAAACTTGAGACACACAAATGATAGTCGAAGAGTTTCAGTTATAAAAAGAAATAGTTCGTAAGCCATTTCGTGCTCTAATAGTCAACTAAGCAGTGATTTAGCCGTCAGAAACATTTTCTATTTTTTTATAGTTATGTTTAGTTCACCACTTCTTTTCTGTTTCTTACCTATTACTCTTCTTTTACGTAAACGCAATTTAAGTACAAGGTAATGTTTTATTCTCTGTTTCGTTAAAGTTCGAAAAGAACGTTTTAAAATATTATATTGATGCAATTGTCTCTGGAATAAAAAAAAAACATTTTAAACAGCTATTACTTAACTAAACTTATTTAAATTCATCAAACGCTATAGTTTTTAAAATACGTTTTAAAATTATTCGCCTTTTTTAATCAAAAACCTACATATTAAAGGATATTACAGCATAACGAGCTTCAAATACACATCGAAAATAGATATCAACTTGAGGAGCAAGGTACCCACAGACAGTCTTCGATATCCGTGGTCTGTCTGTCTTAGGGTACATTGCTCTTCAAGTTTATACACATTTTTGAGAGATATTTGAAACACGTTATGATTGTCACACTTTTTAAAGGGCACACGTCTAATGTCCTTTAAAAAGTGTGTGTTTGTATGACTGGGTGTATGTATCATTCCGGTTTTTTGTTTCCATATTGTAGTATGACGTCTTCTTTCTATCTTATTCTTGCTGCACCACTGATATATCACACAACTGCAACTTCTCTGGTGCAACTTGTAATTGCTTCCAGCATCAGGAAGCATTGGATTGATCAGGTGGTCATGAATGGGCATTTTCTTGTTGATACTGCTTTCCATAATTCAGTTATCACAAAATCAATAGTGACCCAGCTAATGAGTATCTCGGATAATGACCCTGCAGAATCGAACTCAATTTCCTTCCCTTTCGTGGGCACTCTAAACGTACCATCCGCGGGCCTCGAATCATAAAATAAAGATCGGTGTCTTGATGCGAAGGGGCAAGAGAAGCGAGCGATCACAAAATAGCCTGCCCCTGAATAGTATTCTTCTCTTATTAGCCTACTAATGGAAATATCCAAGATAACCGCCCTGATGTTCCAAAAGCTTTCGCAGACCGTAAAAGAACAGATCAATGTTCCATAAAGCTTGCACGGAGTCGCATAGGCGGAGTAAAAGCACATTTTCATTATTAATAGTGGACTGAGCGATAACACGAAATATATTTGGGTCGTAAATTGCTGGCTATCCGCTTGCTACAGATGTTACCCGATGAAGGATGGTACTGGCACGAGGCGATATATCTATATGTACATAATACGGGCGGATCATAAACTTAGCCCGAAACGTGAAATATCTACCGCTAGGTTTTTAAAATCTGAGCTTTTATGTATTTTAATGCGTCATTTTTCGGTACGCTTCAAAGGAATAGAGCTGAATAAAGTCGAGCATAAAGGAGGGAAAGTAGAATTTTTCTCTTCCTCGATGATTGGAGTGATGCATTAGAGTATGAAATAAGAGACGTTTAAACCTCGTTAAACTTATCTTAGGGTCTGAAAAAGTGTTGAGTGGAAAGACAAAAGAAATCGTGGGGAAGAATCTCAAAAGGAAAATACTCTTCCCTACTTTAAGATAAAGCAATGAAAGCTTGAGTCGCATCTGCTTTGTAGAAAAAAAAAATATATATATAGATAAGTAATGAAGAGATCATTTTTGCTCATGAATTTTTAAAGCAATCTTACGTTGACTGTTATTTTCATTTAAAATGTGTTCATCATATCCTACTTAAACCTTGTGCTTTAATTTTCAGGATATATATTAGACTCTGTCCAAAAATGTGCTTGAGCGCGCTATTTTCAGAAATCTAAATACAATGTTTGATGCCTCGTAAATGAGTACTATTAAAACATAATGAAGTATACCTTTTAAATATATTAGTCATTTTAAAGTACATTTTTTATTTATTTTATGTATCTTAATGCATCATTTTTAGGTACTCTCCAAAGGAATACAGCTGAATAAAGTTTAGCATAAAGGAAGGACACTGCGTCCTCGATGATTGGAGTAATGCACTAGAGTAAAAAGCAAGATATATTTACCTCGTTAAACTTATTTTGGGCGTCAAAAGGTTCTCACTCTTGAAATTTTGGATTTTTTTTTTTTTAATTTTAAAGAAAACTCCTTTTTTTTTTTTTTTTGAGTTCTTTAAAACTACATATGAAATTAAAATGCAATCTACTGCTTTTAATGTTATTGCTTAAAGATTGCTAATGTTATTGCTGCCTGTAATATTATGGCTTCAGATTGGCTTTCTACAGCTCTTCTGCGAACGCCGTTGCAGGTTTTGTTTACAAAAGTAAACGAGTTTTGTGTCCATTCTTATCTTTACTCATTAGTTTTGGATTTTACCTCAGTAGTTAAGGTATTTTTGACACTAGGTGGGATTTAACATAAGCGATTCTGAAAGTTTAATTCAGCAATTGGAGGTTTTCTCTTTTATCCGCACGTTTTACTCCAGACGTTGTGTAACGTTTTATACTAATTAACAACGATATTTTTCCAATTTTTTTGCAGTAAAGAAGGTTTTATTTGACCTAAGAAACAAACTCAGCTACGAAATCAATAAATCTTTATCACACTTAATAGTAGATTAAGTATCCGTTACGCTTAAAGTTAAATCATATGCTACCCAGAAGTTTTCTTCACATTAGACTTGTTTACTCGGGATACATTTATGAATTAACGAAACGCAATATCGGCAGTTGTTTAAGAGTGTCTCTCATTAGGCATAATCTCCATGAGATTGTGGTTTTGTAAAGTGTTTCATTTATTATAATAGCAGAACATTAGAATTTGTCTTATCTTAAAGTAAAAGCGAAAACCGAATTTGAAAGACAATGTGTTAATCAAATAACATTGCATTTTATTAACGCAGATTTTCTTTTAAACTCTCTCTCTCTTTTTCCCATGCTTAAAAAAATTGAACAACGCCACACACTAACTTATAAAGGTTGTAAAAGTATTATTTCCATAACCTCAACAACTTATTAATTTTAATCACATCTTTTCAAACCTTGAAGTTGGTGACAACAAGCAAATTCTCATGTCCAATAATGTCTTTTTTATCTCCAGCATAACTATTTAAGTAACGATCTGATTTTCATCTCCGGTGCCTATTAACTACAAAACACACCTCGTTATTCTGAAAGATCCCTATCGTCATTTAGGGCTGTTTCATTTTTTAAAACTCTTTAACGATAAAAGGTTTTGAATACGAAAGCGCGGTTCTTTTTCTTCTGCAAAATGAATGAATGCTGAACATGTGGCAAAACTTTTGTCAATAATCCGTGTTTTCTTCTGCCGTTGCCATCAGCGCGAGGGACAACAGTGAGATATTAATAACTGATTCTAAAAAGAGCAGTTCCCATTAAAAGGATCATTTTAGAGAAAAGCAGTGGTGACGCTCCCTTCTGTGCCTGAACAATCTGGCTCATTAGTTTCCAATGCGCAAAATTGAAATTACCGGAAGTTAACGCAAATGGATGCCATTATTACGAGCCCTAACGACAGTTCTTTTGAGTTCTATCTGCGGGTGACAGGAGGACGCAACGGCAAGACGACACATGGTGTGCTCCACTCAAAAAATATCGCAAACTTATGACCATCGTTTTATGTTGTAAACAACGCACAAGCTATGAAACAAAAAATGTTCACATAATGATTCTTAGAGAAGTTGGACATAATTGTGATGCATATTGTTTTATGCAAGTGCTGGTATTGTCTTTAAAGAAATCCTGAAAATTGTTCTTCAGACATTCAAGGTTTTGATTATTTTTTAAATAATAGATGCGGTTTGTATAAAAGAAGTTTAAATGCTTTTTGATGCATTAAACCGTTTTTGTAAAGACGGAAAGTGTTTTATTGATGCACTGAAAATATATACTTAGTAAGTAGTGCTTCTTGAATACATATTTCTATTTTAAGTCTACATTTTCTGGACAAAAAATTGCTTTCAACATATACTTTTAGCAGGTCTAAGCTATAAATGACATCATTTAGAAATGTTTCTAATTGTATGGTTATAATTTATGGTAGATAAATGAGCTTAGAATGAATAGCATCAGTACTTAAAAGAAATCATACGTCTCAACAAATTCATCTTAAAAGAACGAACAGCTTTTCAAAATATAATACCTGTAACCTAAAGAAGAATTTAAATGTATGTGTAAAACACCGACACTCAATAACTTGATTCCAGGTACTGAGCACATGTTGAATCTGTAAATTGCGCGTAATGCACTGCTTCACCTTTTTGTCCCATAACACAAATTCAAGAACACATGTCATACGTAAAAATAAAATTCTAGTTTTTCCTCACTGCGTATTGTTAAACACATGATTCTATGAGCGTATTCCTTCTGAAGCATCAAACTAACGGCTAGTCTTCCGGCAGTTATTTCGAAATCACTAAGTGTTATAACTCCTGATAATTAATATGGATAAACGACCAATCAATACTCAACGGTGCATTATTTACTTAGTCCTCATTCAAGAACATATGGTATACATAAAAATGAAATTTATGAATCAAATTGCATCTTCCCAGTTTCTTCTGGTTGTGCATCTTTAAACATATGATTCTATGAGCGAATGTTTTTCTAGAGCATCAAACAAGCAGCTGTTCTCCAGACGGTTCTTTTGAAACCATTGAGTGTTGTAGCCCTAGACAAGTAATGAGCAGTTAAGTATTGATTAAATCATGGTTCAAAATACTTAGAATCTTTTAAAACTTTACCTGTATTGAAAAAAATAGGTTTCAATTATTTCAATTACAGAAAATTTTCCCTGGCCACCTTGTCTGGTGGTTATAGAAGTGTGACCGGGGTGGAGTGGTTCCGGGTTTGAATATCGGCTTGGGCTTGAATGTATTTTAATTCTCCTGTCCTCTCTGGTAAATATACATTCCCAACTGTGTGAAATCTACAGAGAAAGGTGTATGAGCGTACAACACGTACAAATATGATGCAGTGAATACAGAGAAGCACTTTCAGACATTCATGGCAGACAAAGTAGGAGAAACAGTATTGAGAAATCGAAGGGTTCAAACTCGAGGACTGTGCAAGATGATCCATAATGTCAAAATGTGAAACAGTCTCAAAAATTTGACGGGCCATTTAGGGAAGGTCAAGGTTTCGAGGCAACGGAAGAGTTCTGCAATACAGGAATGAAGAAAATGGTACACCCAGTGGCGTACGCAGACAAATCATTTCAGAGGGGGCTGAGTCATGACTCTTTGAGAGTGTGGGGGGGGGGGGGAGCCCCTCATGAAATATAGAATGTCTCGACTTTCTGCTTCAGTGAATATTTAAGTCAACAAAAATGCATCATTTAAAAAAACTCATTAAAATTATTGTGAAGAAAGCGCTGTGATGGACACAGAGAATGATAAATTTAAATTAAAAAAAATCTTCATTGAAAGAGGTGTTGCTAAAATACTTGTTTGCAATATTTTGGCAAATTTATACTCTAATAATGTTAATTTTGCAGTTTAGTTTACTATTTCTTCCAATACTAGGTTTCAATTCAATTAACTGAAATTTATTCAACAAAATTAGATGACTGAAAAGCATTAATCGGCATTTCTAAGGGACATTTTCAGTGAAAATGAACACAATGGGATAGGATAATCATAAACATGACGTACAGTAAAATAGACATGTCGAAAAAAAAATCTTTCAATTTTGTCCAATACTTAATTATCTGCTCTGAAAGCTTTTCTCACTGCAGGATTTCAAAAAAAAAAAAACTTAGCTTACATTTTAAAAATTTGCTTTGAAAATTTCGGAGGGGGCTGCAGCCCTATCAGCTCACCCCCTGAGTACGCCACTGGGTTCACCCTATGCAAAAATGCATTGATCTCGCTGGCGATTATGTCAAAAAATAAGAGAGCGTCTTAGCTTTCCAGCAATATATTATAATCTTAAGATCCTACTGCAGTTTATCTACACTCATAGCGTACACTCATGACGTATAGGTCAAATTAAAGCTGATTTTTTTCTGAACGTGATGCACTATGTCCGCCTATGTAAAAGTGCCCGAAACCTATAGGCAGCCTGGCCTAAACAGGTCACATGAATTCCTATGTAGTCCTATTTCTACACTCATAGCGCACATTCATGACTCATACATCAAATTGATGCTAATTTTTTTCTGAACGTGGTGCACTAAGGCTGCCTATGTAAAAGTGGCCGCAACCTCTAGGCAGCCTGGTCTGAAGTTTAGGGTCCAAAATTTCAAATGGTTATAAAAGACAGAAAAAATGGTAGATTCTTTTGCTTTTTTACTAAAATTATTCTTAATCTAAGTACTTTTCGAAAAATAATTGATGAACTTAAATTTCAAAAATTGCAGATAGGGGGCGCTTTAGACTTTGGAGCTAAAAACAACTACTTTTACCATTTATTTTCGTATTTTCGTAATTGATTCAAAGAGTTAAAACTCTAACTTAAATTTTGAGCCCAAAATATCAACTAATTTCAGGTTTTTAGCAATACTCGGACCAAAGTCAAAAATTGTGTTTTTCTGATTTTCAACTAGTCCTTTCATGTAAAAAAAGGATTAAAATCACCTGATAATGTTAAAATAAAATCAGATGAACCCTTTCGTAACTAAAAAAAAGAAAAAAAAAATTTTCCTACATTTTTTTACCCAGAAATTTCGTATTTTACAACTCAGAAAGTGTGCATTTAATTTTATTTTCACATTATTAGGATCGCCAGATGATTTTAATAACCTTTTTTTACATGAAAGGACAAGTTAAAAAGTAGAAAAACACATTTTTTTGACGTTTGGTCCGGATATTGCTAAAAACCGGAAATTGGTTGATATTTTGGGCTCAAAATTTAAGTTAGAGTTTAAGCTTTTTGAATCAATTACGAAAATACGAAAAAAAAAAAAAAAAAAAAAAAAAAAAAAAAACGGTAAAAAGTAGTTGTTTTTAGCTACAAAGTCTAAAGCGCCCCCTATCGGCAATTTTTGAAATTTAAGTTCATCAATTATTTTTCGAAAAAGTACTCACATTAAGAATAGTTTTAGTAAAAAAAGGCAAAAAAAATCTACCCATTTTTCCGTCTTTTATAACCATTTGAAATTTTGGACCCTAAACTTCAGGCCAGGCTGCCTAGAGGTTGCGGCCACTTTTACATAGGCAGCCTTAGTGCATCACGTTCAGATGAAAAATAGCTTTAATTTGATATATGAGTCATGAGTGTAGAAATACTACATTCGTGTGACCTGTTTAGGCAAGGCTGCCTATAGGTTTCGGGCACTTTTACATAAGCGGACATAGTGCATCACGTTCAGAAAAAAACCAGCTTTAATTTGACATATATGTAATAAGTGTACGCTATGAGTGTAGATAAACTGCAGTGGGGTCTTAGACTATTATTTACCTCTAATAAACTAGATTTCATTGTGAAAAAAAATACTAGGACTTTATTTTACAGACCATTTTCGTAAAAGGAACATTACTTTTGAAATTGGTGTATTAAAAATATGTGTTATGGATTAGTTACTATGTATAAACTACACTCATCCCCAAAATTACCTTTACGTGCATAAATTCACGGATTTCTCAGAAACTGCGAGCCATGAACTTGTGATGGTTTGTGGAATGTTACAGGGCACTATGACACATAAATAACAAAGGGGAAAAGTAAAGGCATTGCACATAACATAACATTGTAACATGAAACATGAAAAATGGGAATAAAATGCGGAAAAACGATCTCAGATATAAAAAGGAATAACGCAGAACAGAATTAAGCCTTATGCTTTTAATACGGGATATGATCGCCCCTGACTTGTACACACATATCACAACACGTTTTCATTCTGCAAATAACGTTTTTAAGCATATTTTGAGGAATTAAGCCCCACACTTCAAGCAATGCCGTCTTCAGAGCATTTACAGATTGAGGAGGATGAGATCTACGTGCAACTGCTTTTCCAAGGTAGTCCCATAAGTTCTCTGTCGGATTCATATCAGGAGAAATCACTGGCCACGGTATTCGCTCAATGCCTTCACTTTCGAGGAAGTCGTCAACGAGCGTTGCTCAATGTGGACAAGCATTCTCGTCCATAAATAAAAAGTCAGATCCATATTCACCTCTGAAAAATCTGACGTAAGGGTCTAACACCTCATCCTGGCGCCTTTCACTGGTCACAGATCAACTTTCGAAAATGTGTAGGGGTGTACGCTGTACGTTCATTGATCCTTATTCCTCCCCATATCATCAGCCTGTACAACCAAAACGGTTACGTTTCATAATGATCAAAGGGATGATTTCGTGTTCCTAACTCCCTCCACATGTAAACCAGTCTAGAATCACTGTAAAACTAAATCTCGACTCATCATAAACAGAACATGGGACCATTGGTGTTCAGTTTTGATGTGCTCGGCACCAATTCCGGCGTTCCATCTTATGTCGTGCGTACATTGAAACACATACCCTTAGCGTTCTGGCATAAATACCTGTTTCATTAAACCTTCTGTATACCGTATGCCGTGATACAGCAGTTCCAATGACAGCTACAAGGTCTGAAGCTAACTGGCGAGCAGTAGATTTCCTGTTACGACGGGCAGTTAGTGCTAATATCGATCTTCGGTAGCAGTTGTCATTCGTTTAAGGCAGTGGTGGCCAACCCGCGGCACGCGTGCCACAATGTGGTACGGCAGAGCAGTAACAGTGGCACGCGAAGACTTCTTGAAAAAATTCCAAAATTGAGGGAAAAATGTCGACCTCAAAAATATTGATAAAAACTAAAACTGATAAATATAATGATTTTACGACGATTAAGTGTTAGGAGGCTGGCTAACAAATTGTCTCAACTACAGTATTGCAAAGTACTTAGCGTTAGCTTCGGACATCCAACGAAAGCTGTGACGCTACAGACAATGCTTTGTAAAGCATATTTGTGCCTAACACGAATGAAACTTTCGATGCTGCAGAATGGATTCTTGATCTGCAATAGTTTCAGCTACGGGTGATGAAATTAAAAAAAAAAAAAAAAAGTTAACGATGCAAGTAAAATTAAGAAACCAGATTCGGCAAAATTCGGTATGGTTGCAAAAATGAAGATCCTTAAATTGTTTTGGTTACATTACTTGAATATAATTTGAGAAAAAAACTTCAAAAGTATCATCGAATTATTTATCACAAACTCCTTGCCAAAGAATGAGACTTTTTTTCTGCTTGTGACCTTGTAGAGTTCACTGTATTAACAAACTACGAATTAGAGCTCTGAATGTATTGTGAACTTTCTCAGGAGAAAGAGGAAAGCATGGCAAGTTACTCCTTTATTGAAATGTGCAATAGCTATCTAAAGGAAAAATAGTCATAAAATTTTAGAATTTTAGCTAGTGAGTTTTTTAAAATGTCTGGAAGGAAAGCAATGGGGACTTGCTACTTAGGAATGAAGAATAGCAAATTAATTTAGCTATGTCATCTTTTAATATTCTGCGTTTAGGAAATTTAAACTTAATATTGTACAAAAACAAAGTTTCCTAAACTAGTAAAGGCCATCTACATTCTTTTATGATGAAACTTCAGTTTCTTTCTCTCTACTTAGGAGAAAAAAGCATAAAACATTAAATTTAATACTGAAATTATCAACCCAAATTTAATAATTTTCCAATGATATATGGAGAAAATTTTACACTTATTTTAAGTATACATTCAGTGTTAGGTTTGATCATTTTCAGGATCATAAAAAAATGTTGATCTTTTCAAATTTATCTATTTTTCTGCAAGACACTACTTGTTACAATTCTGAAATCCCAATCATATTTACTGACCTTTTGCATTGGTAATTAAATATAAGAGCTCACTTCAACAGAAAGTGATCTGCGTTATATAGAAATTTGGAAATTTGCATCAACAATTTTTTTTCACATTTACACACTTTAGCCGTCTGATGCTGTTGTTGATTTGGTTTAAAATACGCTTCTCAACAAATATTTTTTGTTATGAATGCTGAAAAAGCTAAATGCCGTTGAATATTAATTGATAGCACTTAAAATACTTAAACTTTTTAGGATTCTCAAGAAATAATCCTAAAATTAAAATATTAGTAAAAAAGATACAGACTCATAAACCACATTAAGTACAGACTGTTTAATTTTTGGAATAGAATGTTTGATGTTATTTGTTTTTTTTCTTTTTGTTTTTTTCTAAGCATAAGCCAACTGACAGAACTTATGAAAGTGTTTATTAACGATAACGCTTAAGTTCGTTCTTGTTTTATCTTTATTATCATTTAGATTTCAACTGCTCAGATTTACAAGAAAAAGTGTTTCATTTGAGTAAAAACTACATAGTTAGTCAACCTAAAATCTATTTTTAACTTTTTAAAAATTTTTAGTTTGTTGGAAAAACACAATGTGGCACGCAGAGCTTTTTCTTTCCAGGTAGTGGCCCCTAAATCCCCAATTTCCCTAAAAAGGTTGGCCACCCCTGGTTTAAGGCCTTGTCCAGCTCTTCTTACAACACTTCCCTCATTTTGAAACTGTTTCCATAATGTAGAAACTGTCTGTCGTGAAATGTTTAGACATCTGGCTACTACCATGATAGACTGCTCTGCTTCTGAATGGCCGATGAGTCGCCCCTATTTCATAGATTCTTCCAAATAATACTTCGAAGCAATAGCAGACCGATTTGATCCCTTACACACTAAAATCAAACTTTATGTTGCGCAGATTCACTAAGTTACCCGCTTTGAGCAAAGCACTTCATTACGTATCGGATGATGTAATCCTACATTTGCATATCAGAGTCGTTTGATTACTTTTAATTGAATAATACTAATTAGTCTTGTTTTTCACACATTTTCTGCAAAAATGGATCACATTTATCGGACATTTCATTAAATATCATTATTTTTGTGCATAAGATATTTTTGGACATGAGTGTGTACAAAAATAAAAATCAATTCAAATTAGTTAAAAAAAAGACACAAACACACAGAGTATTTCTATTGTTGATTGCAAAAACCATAGTTTAATTAAAGATGTCAAAATTAAAATTAATTTCATTAAACTTTTGGTGTGGAATTTACTCACCTCTTGACGAAGGCACTACAGAACCGACTACCAATTGCTCAGTCAGAAAGAAGAAAAAAGCAGAGACATGAAAACTTACAAGTCAGCACTATGTTTGGAGTGGAGAAACACACAAATACACTAAGCCCAGAGCATAATTATTTTGAGAAATATGCCGCCTTTAAAGCTCACGACCACACCTAGCCTGTTTTAATACCTCACTAAAATTGTTCAAATTGGTAAACAAAAAGAGACACAAACACAAAGCCTATCTGAATTCGTGATTGCAAAAACCATAGTTTGAATTCAAAATGACGAAATTCAAATTTTCATTTTAAGGAGGTTTTGGAAATGAATTTTCATGTCTTGAAGAAGGCCCTCCAGAACAACTACCAGTTGGTGACTTACCAAACCTAGCATTCATTTTTCACTATTCATTAGAAAAATCCTAGAAAAGAGCATTATATCTCTGCAGGTGTGAGACCTGCAAAGGACCTTTGGTCCTTTGCTTCCACTCCTCCATCGTGCTTTCGCTCGAGATCAACGCACACATCGTCGCCACCATGCTAAACTAACGAATGTGAAAATTGGCACTTTTCAGTAGAGCCAAAACACTGCATATAACTCATTTCCACCTGACGTGTTTGGTTATTTTTAATTTTTAAACTTTTATAGATACCTTTAAGTGTAAAACTAACGTTCGAAGGTATCATTTTAATAATAACTATTAGCAAAATTTGAACGTAAAAAACGAACTTGAAAAACGCGATTTTTCACATTCGTTAGTTTAGCATGGTGCCGACGACATACTCACTTACACCAACACACACAAATACACGCCTAGACATACACAAAAGCCTATACATACACAAACACACATACACACAGCTGTCGCAATTTGTGAAGGTAGAAGTGGGAAAATCGCAAGATGTCCCGCACGTAACAGTTACGAAGTTGGTTATAAGTTAAGTATATGTTCATTTTTTAAAGCTGACACTGCAAAACATTACTTGTAGGGAATCATCTTCTATGCTTAAAACTTTGCAGCTACCAGAATACGACAGATTCCGAGGACTTTTTGCTAGAGTTGTAAAATATAAAAACTGATGTCCAAAAGTTTGTTTCGCTCATGACATCAATACTTTCTTGAAAAATAATAAATAAAAACAATATCAGGAAAAAAATAATTTTGCTTCAAAAATGCATGATTTAAGTACCGTAAAATGGGATGAATCGGAACACTTTTCAGCTTTGATTGTAAAAAAAGCAGTTAAAAGAATTTATTTAAATTTGATTTTTTGGGTAAAAACGGTCTTGCTTTACTTTTGATATTCCAGGCAAAGACAAAACATTTTGAACAATTATTATTAAAATATGTAGGAAATTATGGGTGTTCCGAATCACCCCGAAGATAGGGGTCAATCGGAACACATGTTATTTTTTTTATATATTTCAATTTAACCTGTAATAGGTCCCACAAACATGAGTAATATAGATGGGGGAGAATAAGAACACATAATTACTGTCAAATAAATGTATAATTTCAATACCATTAAACGTTTATAATATGTCAAAATTCAAAATAAATTTGAACTTATGAAAAATGAAAAGTAATTTTAAGAAATGCTTTTGAATTGAAATACAAAGATTTAACATGAATGGAATTCACTCATGTCGTCCACAAATATGTACTTGTCCTTAAAACTAGCAATTGTGACTTGGCTTAAGTTTTTTCATAACATCTCCTGGGATGAGCTCTGCCTTTTATTTAATTTCTTAAAATCTCTGGGTTTCGGGGATTGTCCCGAAAGATTTTTTCGCTTATTCATCACTGTCTGTGTGTTGGACTTTTACTACACAAAGTCAATGTGACTTTCCCCCTCGTATTTTAAGTAAGAAGAAGTCTCCTGGAGAAAAAATCTTTTGAAATCTGCAACTTTTTGTCATTCTAAGATCTAGTTGCTCACGAGAAGGGATAAACAGTAATAAATCCTTGTCCTTGTCTTGATTAGAAGAATTCGGGTTAGAATCTTGATTTTTTAATCAGTTTCCTTCAAATAATTTTGGATTGGAACAACAGAACTAAGTGTTCCGATTCACCCCGCAATTTTTTTTCCTATGGCATTTTTCAGAATTCTTCATTTTTATGACACAATTTTTAAAAAATGTAAATTCTAATGTGGTATTCTGTTGTTTAAATACATGTATAATTGAAACATACCACTCGTAGTTTTTAAATATAAGAAGGTTTGTTCTTGCATATGAAGTTTTGCAGTCTCTGAAAATGTGATGTTTTCTAGCATTCCATGTGCAGCCCTCCTTAGAAGCCAGTAGCGTTGCCAGATTGACAAAAGTAATTTTTTCCTACTTCCTATGATCTTAACTTTCTATAAAAAATTCATGGCCAAAAATACCCAATAGTATATTTATGAAGAATTTCTTTGTACGGTCGGGAAGTTTTGTTCCGATTGACCCCGCTGTTCCTATACACCCCATTTTACGGTACTTTCCCCAGGTTCGCAAAATTTTTAACCTGTGCTCGTAAATGTTTCGTATACGTACATCAATGTTGGTGAAAATTTGGTCTGATTGTCTCACACGTGACTGTAGAATCACCCTTTGTATCTAAAAAAGTTTGTTCTCCTCAAAAGTAACTTTTTTAATGTGTTTACTTAAATGAAAACGGTAATGGATTGTTTGAAGAACACCTTTCAATTAATGGAAAACCCAAATCGGATATTTTCTGAAATGCAAACCCACTCCAACAACAAAGTATAACAATAGTCAAAACAATTCCACCTGAGTACAATACCTTTCCTTAATGAAGCAAGCCCCCTCTTCGCCTCCTCAACACATTAAGTGGCTTCGGATCGCCATAGTGTTTTAATGAAAGGCGAAGGGGTGCCAAGGCCCCGCCTACTTCAGTTAATTGTGCTGCGTCATTTCTGCAGCGCTGAGAGCCTAAATTGCCCACAGCGGTGCTATTAAAGAGGACGCCGGCAATTACAAGCTCAATAGATAGTCTCGAATACAGATGGCTTCGCAGGAGTGTTAAGCCTTTCGATTAGCTTAAGCTAGCTTGATGAGAGGTTTCAAACTCGAGATTGAACGAAGACTTTCTTTAATTTTCTATTTTAATGAAACCTCGCTTTTTGTTACTGGCGTTTTACTTAATTTTCCTTGACACATTTGGTGGTAAGATTGCAATAATCGAATGCTTTATTTGATTAAAACTGCCATAACTGCTCCGTTGTGTTTACTTTTCAATTACAAATAAAATATTCTAGACGTAATAGATGATATAAATTAGAAGAAATTACTATGTGATCAAAGTAAAACGCAAAACCTATTATAAACGTCAGAAAGAGAAAAATCCAATTCGTGACGCATTTGAATGTTCTGCTTTATGTATCTACTTTATGCATGTGTCTAGCTATTGGACTTTAAAAAAATTACTCGTTCAAGCCTAAAATATGCTAAGTAGGTATTAAAAGCTTTTTTAATACCTCAGGAAAATGTGATTTTTACGAAATTGCCTTTGTTTTACTCATTTATTTACACTTTAATGCTATTAACTGCATGCCAAATTTGGTCATTTGTTTTTCAAAGTAGTCTAGTTCTCATTATTAAATATAATTATCATTCAGTAGCAGTAGCAATATAAATTTCAACTGTTGAGCTTCTGAAGCGCTTTTTTTTTTCTTTTTGAATAATTTTTAGAAGTACTTTGTACAAAACTAGGGGGCTCCGCCCCCTGCTCGCTTCGCTCACCAACCCGCTTCTGGCGGTTTGGAGTTCAATCGACGATGTGACACCGAATACGGCGTCCCGCTGAAAAAGAAAATAATGCCCTCCTCCCTCTTGATGTTAAATAATCTTTTTCTTTAACTGAAATGCTCACATACCCTTTAAAAGCACAGTAACAGTTCCTTTACAATTTAAAATAATTCGCCAAACAAATAAGAGACCCCTCTCTCCATCTTACTATAAAAAATGAAAAAAATATCTACATAATTAAAAAACATATTAAAATATCTGGCGCAAACAGAAAATCCAGCTCCTTTCCCTCGCAGAAAAAAAAAATTACTCAAACACGCTATGAATTCATATGAAATTACTTAAACAAAATAAAAGACCATAAGAAAAATGATACAACTTTTCTTAAATGTTAAAAAAAAGGTCAAGAAAATATGCGATAAAAGTAATCCTGTATATTTCGTTGAATTGAGACGAGGAATAAACAAAACGAAGAGTCACCGGTTTTGCTTATCGAACGCGACCTCAGTCAAAAGATTTTAGAGCTATTTGGTCGAATGTAATATGATTTTGCTCGAGATGAGCCTTGAAAAATGGCTAAATTAGAATCACTTCTATCTCTTATTATAATTAAAAGAGAGAAATGGAACAAAGGTCTTCTTTTTCACAAAAAAAAAAAAAAAAAAACTTTTTCCAACGATACTTAATATAAGGGGGTGGGGGAGGGGTTGCACCCTAATTTGGTGAAGTATGTGAAATTTATGCTTAAAAAATAATTAAAAAAAAACTAATTCGAAATTTAAAAAAAATAGTTCCGAGGTGCAGATCTACGGGGCTCGAACTAATGTTGTACCAAGTTTCAAGTCTGTAGGCGCAATGGTGCCGCCTGGACGCAGGCCAGCCACAAACATCCTTTCACAATTGTATAGAGATAAAAAGAAACAGAACAGTTTTTCAATCTAAAACTTTTTCGGAGGTTATTCAGTTAAGAAAAAAAAATGTGAAATTAGAATAATTATTTCAGCATTTCCCGAAGGAAGAAAAGAGAATTCTTGCTATGTACTTAAATCAAATCTTGGTGAATATATTCTTCATCATGATTGTCTACACTTCAGTCCAACAGTAAGAAGTCTTAATATGCATAATGAGACATTAGGAATATCCCCCAAAATTAGTTTTGAAAACGAAGTCTTATATAAAAATGCAGTTTCTTCAATCTTAGGTTTCGTGGTGTTGAGACTTGGATTCAGATTTCGCCCCAGGTGAAACATTTAAAATTGACGTAATTTTTGGCAACTTTTGGTAACGTTAACTAGGGAGAAAGAGGTCTCTCTTAACGATTTTATTTTAATTAAACGAAGTTATTTTAAGGTAAGTTTAGCAGTTTTAGGGACTATGAGATATTTCCAGCGATCTCTGAAATTGCAGTATAAAAACGCAAACTTAAACTCTGAAGAATGCGATTGTTAGTTATTTTTCGTGTTGGTAGGGGGATGCTCTAACGGCACAAAGAGTCTTTCAAGTCAGGTGGCTTTCATCTAGACATTTTTAGAAACTGACTACATAAAAACGCAATTTTAGGCTCTGTTTGGTACAATTGGAGAAGAGGCGAGTAGTTCGAGATTCTCTCCCTTCATCGAAAAATTTTCAAATGGACATCAATAAAACACATTTTTTGGCTATTTTAGGTAGTTTCGCCATGGAGAAGGGCACCCACCTCAAAAAACTTTTTGAAATTCAAGTGCTATTGGACAATTTTAGGCTATCCTTCATGACATCAGGAAAAATATCAGGGTTCGGGAGCTAACCCCAAAATATAAATGTTAAAGCTATCCTTTAGCGACATTAAAGCAGAAGAATTCCTGCCGCCACTGCGCGATACGTATTTTTTACAAGCATATTTACCCACCGCCCCCTTACTGCCCAAAATATGTCCACCGCCCCCCTGCCGTCCAAAATATGTTCACTGCCCCTCAACATCTTCCCACCGCCCACTTGGGGCCGGTATCGCCCCAGTTGAGAACCACTGACCTATAGCATTGAATCTCTTTTTTTTTTTTTTGAAATGAAGACACTTACGCACACTACTATAAACGAAAAGCTTTACTTTCAAATTTAATACCAAATTTGCATACAGCTTTATTGTTAACTGTAACAGGACAGTAAAAGTGCGTATTGTACGAAATGTTTTGACAAAAAACTCTTTACACGATGACATATTTTTCTGTTTGAGCAATATTATGTATCACACTTTTTAATCATAATAAACTACAATATATTAATAATTTAGGTCAATTAACCTTCAGCATTACTCAAAGTGATTAAAATGGAGTCTAATCTCATTTAGATCTGCATTCACTCTGTTCCAAAGGGGAGAAACGGACATCTAGTAAATCGCACATTTTAATAATGATGTGCAACGGACAGATTCCTGCAACGAGTCACCCTACTTCTACCGTATTTCTGTATACTCTGACTATATATTTTCCTTGTAAAGACTTTAAATCCAATACATCGTAATTTTCTGATAAGGGAAATTTAGAAATGGCTCAAAGCCCAATGTACTATTTCTTTGGGTTGAATAAGACGAATTGTCACGCAGGGCACTTGGCGGATGAAGCGGCAGATTGCTTAGCCAATCAAACAGTTGGTTCTCCATGCACTGTAATAAGCCAAAGCATACCAACATCGAAATTTTTTGTAAAATAGAAATTACTCCAATGCCTGAAATAGAGTTGAAACATATGTTATCTCAATGAATCAACAGATATAAGGGTGTACTGTATTTTCCCAACTCCTTCTTTAAAAACCAGTAGAAAAACTGATCTGGAGCTCTCATTATAACTGGCTTTGAACCATCTCCAGCATACCTCTCTGGATTCAAAGTAAATTCTTCTCCCCGCTGAGTATGTGGCTTCATGGAAACTTCAGTTCCTTACCTTCACTCCTGCCTTCTAGGGTCTCAACCTATAGATGAACAATAACCTCACAATATCAAGCAATACTCTAAAAACTCTTGCGTACACAGTGGATAGAAAATCTATCTATATTTTAGTTAATTTATTGTCTGCCCGCAATCTTGAGTTCCAAGAAGTTATTTATTTATTTATTTATTTATTTATTTATTTTTTCGATTTTTCATCATCACCATCCATAAACATTAGTGGATTAAATGGACACACGTTGCTGTCAAATGTAACTCAGTAAATTGTTTCTCTTTTATTGAAATACTTTTGTAATTGTGTGCATTATCGTATCCCTGCAATCAGTATAAGTAACAGCTCATAAAAGCACCATAGTTTTTTTCCTTGCATTATAATATTTATGTATTAATTAAGGTTTACATACGTAAGTTTCCAGCAGTGAATTGAATTTTTCTGGTTCTTTTTATTACATCCTCACCAAAAAATGGAAACACGTGGTTGTAGAAATCACGTAACCGTGTTTTCTTTTTACAATTATTTTATTATTGAAGGTGTTTCTTATTGCTCCTTTTTATTTCAAGCATTTTATTGCAATGAGAGTTTGATATAATGTTTTTTTTACTCAAAAGACAAATTTATCTTTGAGAAGATTAAAAAGAATAATGTTTGCTCAAAACAAGTTTAATATCAAGTTTATTGAAAAACAACAGCTTCCAATTCCTTCGAAAATTAAAAAAAAAAATCACCTTATGATTAAGATTACATCTCAAATATATCTCAACAATCTAGACTTTCTATGCCATTAAGTTTCTAATTAAGGCACCATTGCCCTCAATCACGAGGCTCCCCGGTACGTATATACTCATTTTTTACTTTTATTATTGCCTCTAAACCGAGAGGAAACAATCAGATAATGGAGGAGAAACAATTACAAGAACAATCCCAGGGTGTAATCCCAACATTTCTCGTGTGTCCATAGGGGGGTTAGGGAACGATAGCTCTTTGAGGATACCACATTAGAACTGGATCTCTTAATGAGAGATTTCGAGACTTCGGCCTCGTTAACAAGAGCCCCGCTCTCTCTCGTCGATGTCGACTTTTATCGGAGAGGGTTTTCTTTTCCCGAGTTTTGCTTAGTTAGAGTGAATGGTAATGACTGAATCAGATGAGAAAGCAAAAAAATGTGTGGGATTTATATTGTTATATAACTTCCGGGAAGGAAAAGTTCACTGTTCGAGGTTAGCTTTTATTTTTAGAAATGTGTTGTAATAAACGTTAAATTAAAATTTTGATTTTGCAGAGTTTATTCATTTTAGAGTTTTATTTATTTCTTTATATTATTTATTTGTTTCATTTATTATTTATTTATTTTGTTATTTATTTATTTATTTTATTTATTATTTATTTATTTATTTTATTAATTATTTTTTTTGTGTTGAAATTTACTTCAATAGACAGGAAATTAGTCTGATTCCACAGCTGCCCCAAAAGTCACAGAACAAGTTAATATTGCTTTTTATTGCTATAAACAATTACTTTGACTTTACAACTAAAGGTTTCCTCCCATTAAACATCGAACATCATAATTCTGATGTGCGAAAGCGACGCTTGTAGTTGAAATAATTAGTAATCAATCAGTTTGGAGTGTGATATGCTAACTAGGTTCAGCAAAGCCAATGCGCTTGCAGAAAGTCTGTATGAAACATTACTTTTCAGACAGTCTAAAAAACAAATTCATAGTTTTCTTTTCATGCCTTTAGCTTTTAGAGGTAATTTTTAGCTCTGCATTTGACTTTTATAAATTGTCCAATTGGTGATAAAGTATACACGCTAATGGATAATTTATTTATTAATTTTACCATTGTTTTTGTTTTTAAGAACTGTTTTAATTTTTGCTACCGCAATACTAATATTTCATTGTTACTCATACAGAGTATTATACTGCCGTGCTAAGCGTTAAAGTCGTATCGGCAGACGACTTCAAAATGAGAAATGGCCGTTTAAAGTTTTGCGCCTCCATGTATTTGATTCAGATGAAACTTTTTCAAACATTTTTTAAAAATATTTTCCATGTACAAATGACCATAAAACATTGTATTTAGGTGAAATATGTGACTAGGAACCACCTAGTAATCGTAACTCAATTTCGACAAAAAGTGCAGTTACGACTTTTGCGCTTAGCATGGCAGTTGCATAATACACGCATTTATAGCATAAATATATCATGTCTTTATGTTTATTACAACTATTTAGAAAACATACATAATTGTTGGGGCTGTATTAAGGCTGTATGAAGGAATTATTTAAAAAAAATTTGAAAGATGTTCAATACTTGTTGCCTCTGTCAGATTTTTTATTCGTTTTAAACTGCAGAACGACACAGTATATTTCTTGTAACTTAATTAGCTACACCTTCAAGAAACGAAAAAAGATTCTTAACACCAAATGATAAAAGTAATAGATTTATTTATTCCTTCCGTTAGCTAAAAGCACGTTATTACAGCGAAAGAAAAACTTTACGCGATTTTTTTTCGTTGCAATTGAATATTGACCTATGTTTCTTTTCCAATATTCTGCTATTAATATTTTTTTCTATTTTCAGCATTAAATGTAGAAATTGATCGTAAAGGATTGCAATTTCATACAAATACGTAAATCGTTATTTGTTTTTACTAAGGAATGCATAAAACTATAGTTATTTCTCAATCACCGAGCTCTTGAACATAATTGATGTTCATTTGATTTTACTTTTATATGCTTTTAATGAAAATTCCTCCACGGGTTTTTAGAATCATGTCTTTCCTCTTGGACGGTGATGCACATGTTCCCCGGATTTGATTTGATTTATACCTGGCCATATCGACTTTGCATAATCCTTTTGAATCAACCAGCACACCATATCCAAGTAGGATTCTATCGCAATTCGAGATAGCGAAAAATATTTTGAAAGCAACACGTCAGCAATGATTTTCATTTATTTGTTTATGTACTCATTTTTGTTTCATCAGCCTGTTCAAAACTCATATTTTAAAATGTTAGCTTTCTATTTTATATCAGCTTCACTTTTCCCATATTTTTACACTTTTACTTATATTTACTTTTATTTACTTATATTACTTACGTTTACTTATATTACTTATATTTACTTATATTACCTATATTTACCTATATTACTTATATTTACTATTATCACTGTATTTTTATTACTGTAATTACTAAATTTATTGCTATATTACTATATTTTATTACTATGATTACTTATATTTTTATCTCTTCTTTTTCCTTTCTTTTTTGTCCTAATCTTCCTCATTTTCATCCTATTCTTGAGCCCAAAAATAAACAATGTTACATTGAATTTTTGATTTTACTGCAATATATTCAGATAATAAATCTAACATTATTTTCGGTTACCACATGTTTTGTTGCATAAAAGGGAAATATTTTCTCTAATATATCTGTATTTAAAAAAATCGTATGTTTGAAACAAATATAATTTCACAATTTAGCAAATAAAAGACGATAGAAAATCTGTGCTTGTATACGGGAAAATAAGCTTGTGTAGTCCTAGACTAATGCTTCTACAAGTATAATTATATTTAAATCACTTGTTTTCAAAACACACCTTTATAATTTAATCATTTTCACTATTTAAAGCATGCTTTAAAAAAAATTATATTTTTGATAACTCTTTATAACCATCAACCTGGTGTATATAAGAAAATGTTTTAAAGAAGAGCTATATACGCAGTATTACATAGTTTACCAGTAAAGAGGTTAACTCTGAAAAAAAGTTTAAACACTTCATCTAGCACAGCCTCCTATTAAACATTACAGTGTACCAAAAGCCACTTCAAACAAGAAAACTAACTTGTTACTTGTTTTGTGTAAGACAGAAGACAATGCAATGGCTGTATTCAAACTTCCACCAGAGGAAAAAGAAGTAGCACAAAAGTGTGATCCTCAAAACTTCTTATGGAAGAACTTAAGGAGCGACTTTCATCCTCATCGTCATTATTCCACTCCAGAGTTGGAAAACTCCGGTTTAAGGTCCATTAACTGCCCATGATGGCCTGCAGTGAACAAAAGGTTACAACCTCCTTCTTCCGTACCCAAAGAAATAAACTCGCCATTAAAGAGTGATTAAGAAATGCTCTGCAAATAATGTTCCTTGACAAGTGAAATTAATGATGGTGCTGCACCATTCATGATGTTCTGACGGCACTTTCCCCTTTGCCAAAAGCTCTCCATTGTTGCGATGGTCGTTACGATACCCTCCCATGCTGCTCTGTCCACATGTTGTAAAAGAACGTCTTACGCATGGAAGATGTATTGACAATTCTGCCTTTCCCTTTTTTATTTCCTCTTTTTTGGCATGTTGGTGATTAATTGAAAGAGTAAATTATTTGGAGTGTTTTTATGTACACGCTTTTTATAACTTTGAACTACTTCAGTAAAAAATAATAATGATAACAGCAACAATAATAATAATAATAATAATAATAATAGTAATAAAATAGTAATGAAAACTACAACAAAATTTCGCGTATCACATTAATTGCTCCATGAAAGTAAAGGGAAATGAATTTTCTATAAATTTTCATAGATCTGTTGCATGTGGCATCTGTTTTATTTCTCTTGAAAAAGAGGATAGTACAATGGTGTCTAAAATAGATAGCTCCCTTATAGCCCTTAATAAAGACAAAAAATAGTTGCATTGAAGTTAAATTCGACTGTGACATTGTAGTAATTATACTCTCTACTTATTCAAATCGAATTTATTTAAGAAATTATTCTTTTTCTTAGACGTAAATATTACTGGTACCTTGTAATAGCATCTTGCTAGACAATAATTTCAGCATCATTTTTTGAACTTTTAACTTCTGTGGACCGAAAATTCCTCAAGTAGAAAGGTTTGACCCAGTTTAGACACTCTTGAAAAATTAGTAATAAAAACTTAATATACAATTTAAATTTAAAACATAATAAAGTAAAAGGTAGCCAGACATTACAGAAAACAAATGATGTCAATCTGGAAATTTTCTAACAATCAGAAAAAATTGAAACACATATTACTAAAAAAAAGGTAAAACCTAACTAGTTTACCCCACATACTATGTTTGTTCTTTTATAGTTCTTATGTTCTGTACCTTTTTTATGTAATTCTAACTTGAATAATTTTATAAAGCTGAAAATTTTTAAATGCTGGAGAAATAAAATTAATTTTTTCACTTAGTGTTATTTTCTTGCGATATATTTATAAAATAATCAATCTTTACTTACAGTCTAATAACGTAGTTCAGTTTAAACGGATCATGAACTTAAAGATACTGCGAACATGGCAGAAGAGAGATTGCGGGAAATTTGGTTAAATTGTAAAAATTAAATAAAAAATTTCTTTCCGCTTGCTCGCAGCGAATTTTTCTTATCTTAGAAGTAAGATAGGGGGCTATTGATTGATGCATTGCACTTCTCTATTTTTAAACTAAAACTTGCTCACAAACAAAATAAACGCAATTAATTAAGCAAATGCATTTGATCATGGGTATAAGCACATTTTTACTGAGAAAAGACTACCTGATTATAACTGTTTCTATAAAAGTCCATGAAACAGCTATTTTTCTACTTGAAACAAACTGCTTCTTAAAAACATTTCTAATTATCTTCCCACCATTCATTCAAAGAAATATTTCTCAGTAGGCTTAGCAAACAGAAGCCATAAATCGTACTCGAAAGCAATCAACTGCACAACGGAGCATTTTAATTATGAACATCGCAATTACGACTCCATGTTCAAATTCCTGTAAAAATCTCTAGCGCTGTAAAACATAAAATACTCACAAACCTCGCAGTCTTAATACGAAATCCTAATCACTTCTCGGAGACTTTAAGATTCCAGCTCCTCTTGAAGGAATTAAACCACGAGTTTCTATAAAAAAAAGAGAAGAGACGAAGACAAAAAAATCAACTATTCTAATCTTGAAAAGGAGCCAGACCATAAAAGTGTTTGAAATATTTTTTCCTTCCCTCTGTGATCACCGAGGGCTTAAAAGTGCACTTTCATTACGTGTGCAACGTGTTGGCGAGCCATGAAAGCCCCGCTTTTCGAGCCCCGCGGGGCGAAACCATTGCCGATGTAACGTCACGCCGGGGTAAGCAGTTACGCCCCAGTGATTTTAAAGTCCACTCTTCTGTTGTTTCGATTTGGAAAAAAGCCTCGTTCTGCAACGCGCTATAAAATTTCGCCACTAACCCCCCGCCACCCCCTCCCTTTCCTCCCCCAATATCTCCCTCTCGGATGCCCGGCAATCATCCCTCGGAAAAGTAGAGTAGGGAATTTTTACGCATCCTTTAGGGAAATCCGGGAATATTGTGGGATATAAAGGAACGGAATGAAGTTAGACTTTTCTGCTGAATTCACGAAAAAAACAATGTTGCAGTATATTTTTATATTCGCAGCAGGGCGAATCGTTCTTATGTATTGCATACCAAATCACAAGACCTTGAAAATTATGCTCAGAATATGTTGTCAACAGTATTTTGACAGTACATAATATCGTACGTGACATACAGGGTGCGCCAGAGAAACTTACTTTTTTGAAATGTCAATAAAAACAAAACTACTTAAGTTATTGTTTTAATTCTTTTTTTATTTGAGAATACAATATCCCATTTTTTTTTCATTTAGTCTTGAAAATGACATCCGTTAAATGATGACCCCCATTGAGCATACACTGATTAAGACGATTTTTAAAGTTTGTGAGCACTCTTTGCAGCATATCAATTGGTATGTTGGCAATTTCGTCGCGAATGTTATTCTTGAGGTGAGCTATTATGCGTGGTCGATCAACATAAACCAGGGATTTCAAATAACCCCATAAAAAAATCGCACGGCCCCAAATCTGGGGAGCATGCTGGCCATGGGAGATCGCCTTTGAGAGAGATGAGGTGGTCGGGGAAATGTTGTCGCAACAAATTCATTGAATCTCGTGCTGTGTGTGCTGTGACTCCCAGGACCCGATTAAGATATTACGGGGCCCTAGACCAAACACTCTTTTGGGGCCCCCTATACTGAGGCTTTACAATTTTAGGCATTGGATAAAGCATTTTTAGCCATCGATTAGAGCAATTCTAGCCATTTGGGGGCCCATACATTGTGGGGGTCCCTAGGCCACGGCCTAATTGGCCTATTCAGTAATCAGGCACTGATGACTCCATCTTGCTGAATCCACACGTCCCTAATGTTCATTTTTTCGAGGCTGGGAAGGAAGAAATCCTCGATGCGCGCGTTGCGTAGCAGTAACTGAGCGACCGTTCGAAAAGTAGCTTTCGACGGCAAAGGCGCGCTGTTCTTTTGACCATAGTATGATGGCGACTAATTAAAGGGAAAACAAAACTTGGAGATTTCCCGCTCCAGATGCGCCCACTCTTGGCTTTCTACGCAGCCAATTCACAGCGCAGGAATTTTTTCAAAAAAGTAAGTTTCTCTGGCGCACCCTGTACTTATCCAAGCCCGTCATTTAAGGGGATCGGGGGGTCCTTTGCCCCCCCCCCCCCGGTCTTTCGAAAAGTAATGTTTTTACCAGAAGGGGCATGGCTTTTGCTGTTTTACCGCAACAATAACATTGAGTACAGTACACCCTTTGCCCCCCCCCCCGCCCCCGCCTCTTAGAAAAACTTGAAATGTCGGGCCTGCACTTATCATAGGGTAGGTGGGGGCAAAGACCTGCACGGGGCAAAGCCCTGCATCGACTTTTTGAATAGACCGCCTTAGATTTGAGAACCGGCCGCCTTGGTGCAGTTGAGGAATTGCAACAGGTGTCCACCGATAAAAGCTGTAGCGTCTGAGAAGGCAACGTGAGGAGAAAATGAGGTGAGTTCGTTTTTCATGGTTTTGATGTAATTTACTTCATACTTCAGTTCAATGTTACGTGAGCTAGGGTTTTACCAAACGTATCAATTAATTATCGATGAATAGCACTGTGACTAACCCTTGATGCTGTGGATTGATTTTGATTTTTCTTCTCGTCAACTAGCCCTACCAATCCACCATTTCCCGTACTTCAAACGGGGCAAATCCCTGCAGGTCATTTGGGGCAAGTCCCTGCAACCCTCGAGTGCAGGGCTTTGCCCCAGTTAGCACTGGATAATATTTTCGCATTTTTCATTCTATTTTAAGTCCAACTATGAAATATTTATCCTCAACTATTAACCTTTAAAAAATATTTTGGAAGTTTTTAGTACCTAGTAAGTAATTTTTTACTTTCATGTTTTTTTTCGGCTTTACTAGTCTTTTCTAGTTTACTTTTTAAAGTTACCTATGTATTCAAGCATTTCCCTTTATTTTATGACAAATTAAAAGACTATTTTGAAAGTTTTTGGCAGTAGTATTTTTTTTTATTCCATACCTCGCAAATTGGGGCAAATCCCTGCACTGCAGGGGTTTGCCCCATAAACTGGGGCAAAGCCCTGCATTTTTTTTTAAATTTATTATTCTGATTATTCCAAAGCTAATGATTGGATTTGATTGATGTTTCCAGTATTTGAAGATAAGATCCCAAACTAAAACCCACAACTGAATTTTCGAGTAAATCAGCTCCTGGCTGGTCGCTATGGTGAAAAAAACGGAAATTGCAGGGCTTTGCCCCCACCTACCCTATAATGATAACGGATGAAAATAGAGTATCTGTATAACTTCAAAACTGAAGAGCCTTTTTCAACAAAATATAGTATATAATTATGTTTTTACTGCAGAAAAAAATCAACTATTAACTCAAATATTAGTCTGTAATATCGCTCATTTATTTTATTTGAACTTTGTAAATGCACTAGTGAACAATCAAACTTTTTTTCTATTTTTTTATATATTTTTTAGAACAAAAATATAATAGTGGTAGACTATCTGGAATGATATATTCTTCATTTAATTTATATAGATTACCCATATTTCCAAACTTAATACTTGACTTAATAGCTGATTAACTGCAAAAAATTAATTATTTAAGTGAACAGAGAGATATGGTTCAAGTATTACAGCTGTTTAGTATATAGTAACACATTATTATTACATTCTCTCAATCATAGAAATACACTCAAAATATTGGTTGATAAAATATTGACCCATATGTAAAAAAAAAGTGATTACATTGTAATCAGTCTTTACAACACGTGGTATCGGGCATGTCTACGGTAAGTTTCCATTGCGTTGTCTAAAAACATTGTTTAATTTGGAGGTTAAAAAGATTTTTAATTATGTGAAATAAGTAAGGATATAATTGTTAGTGCTTTGGTAATAATGGTTTTTAAATGTTCACGAGACTTTAAAAGAACAAAATTTTGCTTTTAGGAATAAACTTCTAGATCTAAATAGCTTTGTACAATTAAGATACTAATTTAGTTTGTTTCAACAAATCAATATGCAGATATGCAAAATTTTTAGAATATTTTTAACCAGTGTATATAAGTATGAAATCAGTATTTATAAAAAGTTTTCCCCACTTAAATCTCATAGATTTACTACAAGTATTAGCTACAGCTTTGTTTTCAAAACTTTGAGCTCTTCTAACCAAGCAGAACTCACAGTTATACCAGCTTTTCTAAAATTTTCACACGAAATATGCAAAGTCTAGTCACCCACGCTTATGCATTATATTTCCTATTATTGTACTTCACGGCGCCTCTTCTCACTTTAGTTTATAACGAAATATGTTGAAATGTTGTTGTTGCTGTTACTAATGCATATTGGTGCACTCAAGTCAGAATTACGTAAAGTATTACACTTAAGACAGATTGCAAAACTTCTTGGTCAAGTAAAACACTTGAAAGGCATTGGTTTTACTGTGGCATTGACTAATAAACGGCTACTTCATCTGTCGCCACATCCACTTTTGAGGCATAGTTCTAAAGGGGAGGGGAAATCTACCTGCGAACGATTGGCCACTATATCTGTACTCTGTATTTGTAATTAGCAACAACAGACATAAAAACACGGACCCTCATCCCATTCGTTAGGGTACTTACAACAGCATATGATGAGTCATTAATTATATACATTGACCTTTCCCCTTCTTAAATTATAAACAAAACCTTTATGTAAAAAATCTCATTATTTGAACCTTTGAGTTTATCTACTGTATTAAACCAAATGTTATCGTTCAAAAGAAAAAAAAAATCCAATGCTTTTTTTTATTTTTTTTAGCTTCATTAATATTCTACGGATAAAACTGAATATTTTAGAAAAGTAAAGCAATAACTTATCGTAACTGTTGATGATATTTAGTAATAGTCGCAAAGATTGAATTATTACTTGTATAAAATTAAATATTGTTTTTAAAAAATACCACAAGCGTTTGATGTAACAATCATCAGTGTTAGATCATTAATATTCTCGGGAAAAATTAAACATATTTCGAAAATAGAAGAAAATTTTATTTATTATATTTACTGACTATTTTTAATAACAGTCACAAAAGAGAAAATATTATTCACTTTAATAAATGATACAAACGAAGTTAGCCCAAGCGTTTCGTGCAACAAACGTTAATCTATTTTACTTTTCTTTTGCCCAATATTACGTCATTAACATTCTATGAAGAAAAAAAAGCTGACCATTTCCGAAAGGCATAGTACTTGTTATGCATCGTAATTATTGGTTATTTTAAGTAATAGTCATGAATAGAAAATTGCTACGTACCAATTAGAAAACTATGAATAAAATTAACATAAAAGTTCAATTTAAGAAACATCAGTCTTGGATACCGAGCTCGTTTTTTTTTTTTTAAAATTTTAAGTCAGCGATATTTTATAAAAGAAAGTTGAGCACTTCCAGAAAACAAAAGAACCATCTTTGGTATCAAAACTTGTTTACTTTTGGTAACACTCAGAAAGGGAAAAACCCACATTGCCTCATAAAAATAGTATAAAATAATTTAATGCAAACGATTAATGTAAGAAACATTAATATTTGCCAGATAGTTAGATTTCTTCTTTTTCTTCAGTTTTAAGTGCTTAATATTTTATGAAAAAAAGCTGACGATTTCTATAAAGCAAAGTGCCTTCGTCTATATCAAAGCTATTGATTATTTTTAGTAACACTTACAAGGGGGAAAAACCTCCTTCTCACATTAAAATAGTATAAATAAAGTTAGCACGAATGTTTCATGTAACAACCATTACTAAAACTGTAGACAAACGATGTCCACATTTCAGAGATAGTACAACCCTCCATCAACGCGTAATCCAATTCCTTCCGCCCTCTTTGGGGATTTCTTTTGCGGAATCGTAGGGAAAAATTAACCCATCGGCTGGAGAATCTCTAGAGGAAAAAATCATCTGTGTTGAATCTGTTAAGGATGGAATGAGGTTCCGGCAAAGTGCATTGGAGAATGGAAAGAAAAGGGGAGAAATAGACTTTCGAATCTGATGTCCATTTGGCCTCAATTTTACAGCTTATTTTACGGTCGCCTCTGTTATGGTCACACTTCTGAAATTTAGCAAGATATAACCATCAAAGGTTTGCATTTTCCTAAAAGATTTTTCTTTCTTTTTCCACTTCACTAATTTATAAAGAAGTTAAACTTCGAGGGTTATTTCGAGGATGCAGATAATAAATGAAACATTAATATGTAACAATTGCTTTTGCAAGAACAATCTTATGAAATGATGTAATCATGTTTTTAATACAATTTTATGAAACAGGTTAATGATCACTTTTATTTTCTTTCAATACTTTGCATTGTATTTCTGACAGAGAATTTTTTTGAACTGTTCTGGATTTTCATTACAAAGCGTTTGCTATAAATGTACTTTTTGTGAGTTTTTATGGATATAGTTTGCTGTTAAATATACAAAGTTTCTGTTAAAGTACATAGTTATGGAGACACGATCAAAAACTCACCTTTTTAAAGATTTCTCGAGACATAAAAGCTCAATAATTCTGTAGCTTTCATCGCATAAAATAGACTTAAGCTGGCATTTTCCAATATAAATTAAAGCACCTATGCATTTAGTAGATAAAAGAATGGAGGGGGGGGGGGAAACACATTTTTTGACCATCCTTCATCGCAAATATCTGAGAATACGCAGCATATTTCTAAAATTAATTTGCGTAATGTGCATAATTATTTTATATATTTTTGTAAGAGTACGAATTATTATGCAAAAGTTAAAAACATTCTTTTTTTCAAAAGGGAGTTTTATTTGAAGGTTTTTGGTTCATCACGTGTGGAGTTTTAAGCCAAACCTTATCAAACCTTCAGAAAACTGGACAACATACAAGGGGAACATAATACTGGCCGTCTACTGCCGTGGTAACCATTGGGGGACGACCGCCTGATAGCTGTTCCTACAGTTAAAATTACTGTCCAAACTCAGGAAGCGATGCTGTAAGCAATGCCAAACTTTGCTTTTCACACTTGACAGACTTCAATCATCTTCAATATTTTCATCGATTCTACCTTACGAAAATCGTCCATATCGCTTTTAAGAAACCCATTGTGCGACAATTAGCACTGAGACAGAAATTTTTCAACGTTTAAACTGGTACATAAAGTGCAATTGAAAAAGTGTTATCTAAAGATCAGAGCATGTGATAGTAGAAGTAATTTTCACAACTCTATATTCAAATCGTAATATTTTGTTACAAGTTTAAAGTATTTTTTGTTATTAGTAAATGCTAAAGTTCTTAATGTTAACATTTTAAATATTAATTAAGAGCTATTAATATTCAGTGCAATATTTGCTTATTTAATATTAAGCCAATTTTAATTAAATGATTTGTACAATTGGTGGAGTATATATGGGGCAAAGTGGTGGGGGAAAACTAGTAAAGGTTTCTTTCCTTCACTTATTAGTTAATCTATTAAACATCTTTTGTAGTCGAAAAAATGCTCAATTTATTAGTGACTTATATGCAGACTTATTATGTTTCTTTAAATGAAATTTTATTTACACATTAATGCAACTCAATTTATTACACATTACATTACATCTACATATTAATGGTACCAAAATATAAGTCATGGGTATTTTCAAACAATTATTTTGATAAAGTGAAATAGTTTGTTAACCGATAGTTTGAAACGTAGTGCTCTCAGCAAAGCTCTTCTGTGAAACAATATAGCGATTTTTTTTTCTAGAATAGAAAAGTAATGTATGTTTTAAATAACGCAAAATTACATTGTTCAAATGTTCCTGACCTTCACAATTGAATTTTTAAATTTAAAATTCCAATTTCGATACATTTTATTTATGTTTTATAGCTTTAAATTGAAACGTTTTAACACAAGAAAAATTTTGGTTTGTTAAATTAAGCATATTTAGAATATGAGCACTTGTATTCGTTACCGATAAATGCTGCGTGCAAGGAGTAAAATTATTGTTTTGATATAATCAACTTCATAAGTCAGTGTCCAACATCTGTCAAGCAGGTAAACAAACGCGATTTTTAAAATTCGTCACCCGCTATTTTCCTCATATCTTCCGATCTATTGGGATTCTTTTAACGCGTTTTTTTTTTTTTTTTTGAAAATGCTCCCATTATTCTCCACTTCAGAAAAAAAGATTTTTTGAGCCCTACAGTGGTACCAGACCCATTAATAACCTATTCATTTATAAGACATCATTTAATAATTCACAAATTTATTCATACATTTACTTATTTGCTTGTACATTCACTATTTTATGCACTTATTTTTTTATCAGGTATTTATTGATTAAGTAATATATTTATTACTAGATTATTTCACTATTCATTCAAATAATCGTTCATATTTTACTTACATTTCAATTGGATCGAAAATATTTTTAGTAACCAAATGAAAAATATTTCATTAGAAAAATATTTTATTTTCCCTTTGCCCCATAAAATTACTGAAAAGTTTATTTCCTTTTTTTTATTTAAATGTACCAAACTGCCAAAAAAAGAAAAAATATTGTTTCAGCAGAAGTTTTTTTTTTTTTTTTTTTTTTTTTTTTTTTAACGTTACCTCTTTGTATTTCTTATTTCTTTGTTTCTATGAACTGAACATTTCAAATAAGAATCCAATTTATTAATTTAAAAAAAGGTAATATTTTCTTAACTATTTCAATTTACCCTACAGTTTACTACTCTTTTTCTGGATATCTGATAAAATAGCAGTTTTTTTTCTAACGTCGTTCAACATATGTGTATTAATTATTCTCAATTTCGTAATGTTGCAGTTTTAAAAATCACACATAAATTTCCTCTTGGATCAAAAAAGATACCGATTTCGTGCACGTAATAGCAATACCTAAAGCAATAAATTCAGAATAATAATCCAGAAAATATACAGCACCCAAAATGAAATGCTTTTTCCAAAACGTCTCTCAGAGAAATAAAACAAAAGCTAACTGCCAGCAACTAAATTAACGCTCATTAACACTCAAGTCCGATCGATCCACACACCCTATTAAGAAAAACAAAAGAAGGCATTCCGTTGCAATACGAGAGAAATAACGGCCTAGAAATTCCAATTTCCTTCCATTTTCCGGCGAAACCTCCTTCCAACGCTTTCCCTCGTAAAAACCAATAACAATGATAACTTTAGTTTCTTTTTGTCATGCAAAGAGGCAGTCAAAGAACGAACAAAAAAATGCATATCTGGAATTTTACTGCTTGTTCTACATGACTGTATTTACTCCAGTGAGGTACAGCGAACGTGTTAGAAAAAGTATAATAAATGTCGCCTTTAAAAAGGCACAAGAAATATTTCCGGCCACATAAAATAGAAATTTAATGTCCCGACAGAACTCGTTGCTCATAAAAATCCCGCCCACTGTTAGAACGATGTCGTGTTGTATCCAGATATGCGCCATTTTTTTTCAGTTGTTTTTACTTTTTATTGGGCTCTTTCATTAGGTTTATGGCAGTCAGAAGTTTATACCGGTAGTTAAACTGGAATGAAAACGTGCGGGACACACAAATCGGCAATGGACGTTTTAGATCGCTGTATGTGAAAACGTCATTTTTTAGTGTATTCAAATGACTTGTGCATTTCAGTTGTACAAACCATGACAGGTAACTACAGATTGTTATTGCCGACAGTATTCATCCACGCAAACCACGTTCTTTTATGGCTTAATTAAAAAAGAATCAATGATTCATGTTTAGATTGCATTGAGGATTCCGACTTCAAATGAGGTTTTTGTAGTGTTATGTTATAGATTAGTGATTCGGACAAACATTTAGTATTAATTTCAAGTGCTTAAAAGCAGAAATGGAACTGGGTTCTCATAAATATTTTATTTTTTTTATTTATAGTTTATTGTTACTCGCAATGCATAAGATAAACAGGCTCTACTTACAAAAACGTTACTTAATAACAAAGCTGGAAGCTTGTATTTTAATATTTGAATAGTGAACTATTTTTTCCTATTTTTCTTACTTTTTATAAAAAATGCTTCATACATAAATATATATATTTTTATCCCAAACTCAACATCTTATAAATTCTAGCATTGATTTTTTTTCGACATTTTATTGCTAAAAAAAACTTATAAGGTTTTACTTATTTTTTTTTAATCTCTAAAACTAATTTATTTTTTGAATAGTTACCTGCATCTCGCCTACCTATCATTTTGGAAGTACCACAATGCGTAGAAACATTCGACAACGTTGAAAAAAATTATGTGCGATTAGAACCGGAATAACCGTATAATTAACACATCAAGGAGTACGTTTTTAAAATCTCAGAAAGTTATTTTTCTATTATATAAATATATTTTTCTAGAGCATTTCAAATATTTCATGTTTTTTTTTTTTTTTTTGCATAACATGCCAAAAATTTAAATGAACGTCATTTAAGAGGAAAATTTTAAATTATTGTATTTTTAGTATTACACACATCTGCAAAAATACACTTTTTAAAAATTATTTTGATTTAGTTAACTGATCTTTATGTACTTTTTTGCGCTGATTTCAAAAATGGCATTGGTTTTTTACTATCACGTAAGGCTTACCTACAAAATGAAGTTTTTGAAATTGAAAATTGAAGTTTTTGAAAAAAGTACAAAAAAAACCCCGAATAATTTTGTACTTTTTTACTTTAACATAAAGTAAGAGCATTTTCATTTCACACTCCAGGGTCCCCCGTACCTACCACAGCCTCGTGGTTTAACCGGGATAGGGCCCTGAAGAGCGCTCTGTTCTTAATTTTGAACCAGAACCTAGGGTCGAGCAACCCCTAGGCCCAGCACCCCCCAATGGTATCGTTTCACTTGGAGGACTTTGTGACCACGACATTTTTAACGCCTCCCAGCCACCATTAATCAAGACGGTGGATCTTTGATCGGCTGGGATCGAACCCAGGTCCCTCCGGACACGAGTCTGATGCCTTACCGATCGGGCCACCACTACCCAATATAGTAAGAGCAGAAAAATAATCAAACCTAGCTAGAAGGAGCATAAAAGTAATGGGCATGTATTGCAAAGTTATTATAAATCTTTGAGAAGGAATTAGCCAAGTCAGGCCCATGAGGAACATTGCGAATAGCCGAACGTATGTTGGTTGGGTGTCAGTTTTTTTTTTCTGTTTTTCAATTTGAAACCTTGCACTAAAGATTAAAAATTCCAGTCATCACTGGGATTTTCAGGCTTTCTCCAAATTATGGGTAATCCAAAACAAAGTGATTTATTCTTACCATGAAACAATTGTCTCAGTTCTTCCAAACACTTCAAAAGAGCACAAAACTGTTAGATCTGTATACCACAGTCGCTGTAGCTCCACACTAAGTCACTGATTGCAGTCAAGCTCACGGCTCACTATATTCTTCATAATGACGCCTAGTGAACAGTACGAATGAGGAGGGAGCAAACTGAGTGAGAATTGTCTTGTTTTAGTAGGAAATGGATTTTCCCAGTTTAGTTTTATTGTCTTATTCAAACAAATAAATAAAATCATTTTTATTGTTTTTTGCAAGTAACGTACTCACATTGTTCAGTAACATGTTCAGCATGTAAGCTCTATTATTCAGACTAAATTTAACATTTATATAGGCTATAATATCGAAAAATCTTGCGCATATTGAACCTAAAAACCCTAAAAACAAGCAAATTTCAGGCGAAATTTGTAACTTATCTGCGGTGATGGAATTTTTTCAATATTTTTTTCGTAATCAGTATGTAAAATACTGCTGAAAACAATAGTTAAATATGCAACAATTTTTTCCTCGCAGACCTGTGTTATTAAAGATTTAATTCCTATTTATTCATTATTGGAGATGTGTAAGGCATTTATATTTCGACAGTACCGACTCAATAAAAAAACATATTAATGTTTTTTTCGAAACTAAGTTAGGGCTTACACTAGCCCCCCACGTTAGTTAAATATGCAACATTTTTTTCATCGCAGACCTGTGTTATCTTTGTAAACAGCATATCAAGCCCGTAATTACAATTAGTTAAGATATTAAGTTCATAACTTACTGCAAATCAAAATAACAATTACAAGAAGTGTTATTCATCTTCAGATAATTTTCTATACTGCCTCGTATTGTTTCCACATGATACTAATTGTATTTTCTTGTATGTCATTGTATTTCATTGTCGTTTTCGAAACAATCGGTTCTTGTCAAAAGTTCTTGCTCATCTGAAACAATCAAGTAGTTTCCTCTCTCTTTGTAATCATTTGATTAATATGAACACTTGGCATAAAAAGAAAATATCGTAACATCATCAGCAACTCTTACCGAAATTCATACGGTACGCAAAAACCTGTCACTTAGGATAACTCTTGTAATTACAGATTGATATTTTGCAGATAACAATACCACCAACAATTTTCGCAGGAAAATCTAATTATTTTAGCTCAACAAATATATAAAACTCTATACGATTCGCAAATTGGGACTTAAGAAACAAAGGGCAGTCTCGTGAGGTTTCAAGCCCAGTATAATTAAATTTGCGCCAGCCCTAAATTGCTAACTAATGATTTTTAAGTGTTTACACATAACATTTTTCTTCAGTGGTCCTCTAATTAAAGAGAAATGTATTATAAATCATCGTCGATATTTTCATGTTTCGAGTATTGCGAGAAAGTAGCTTTTTTATTTCCCCCGCTAGCTTAATGAGTCTTTGTGTTTTGTAATGATTATTTATTTTCTAGCAGATACTTCAGTGACGATATTCCTTCAGAAGTTGCGAGATGCTCCTTAGTTAGGGAAAGATCTGATACAACATGGAAATATATCGTTGCATTTGCGTAAAGTAGATGATGCTGTCCAGAACAGAAAAGGGAAGATGAGTTGGTACTATAGTTGGCATCCTACAGGTTGTTAAATGTTTAACTCCAAGAAGTTTCAAATCCTTTTTTATGATGAAGAACTCAGTTTTATCTGCTGAAAGCACTTGCGGAAACTTGATTTTACGTGTTTTAATTTCCATTATTTATTTATTCTATATTATACTAGCTGCGTGGCCCGGCGTTACACGGGCTACCTCTGTATAAATGTACTGTTCAATACAATACCCAATATAAAAATACCAAGCACTTTTATTATAACGATAACTCCTATAGCCTAAAGCCTTTCTGGATAAATTGACTATTCAATACAAAATAAATTTTTCAAATCGAACCAGTAGTTCCTGGGATTAGCGCGTTCAAACAAACAAACTCTACAGCTTTATATTATTAGTATAGATTTAGCTGTCAAAGCGGATTAAATTGGTAGAATGTCGCATTCAAAAATCTTAGAGAACTAAGATAGCCCAACTAATGGATACCCACCAAGCTTCCCATTAATAAATAGTTCGTTTTTGGTTATATTGATCCTTTTTCTTAAATAACACTTTAAAAAAAAACTTTCTTCTGCGAATTGACAACAGAATCTTATTTCTATGCGATTCCAAAAAATAAAGAAAGGGCAGATTGAAAGAAAACGAATCTATGCATGAAAACAATTTTGAAAAGGGAAGAGAAAAAAGTGATGCAGGAAACAACCAAGAAAAAAAAATTATAATTGGATCTGTTTCGCTATCTCATTACTCCTTCCTTTCCCTTACCTCATGATAATTTAGCTTATTATCCAATACTTATTGATAAGGCTCTATTGTTTAACATATTCAGTTATTACTTGATCTGACATGTGCAAAATTAATTGCATAAAATTTTACATTGTGAAAGTCAAGCATGAACCTTATGAAAATTAGTCCGCCTAAATGTATCACTTTTTCTCTCCAAAAACCTAAAAATAAGTATTACTTCACACGTACTTCGTTGTATATACGAAATTAATACTAATTATATGAACAGATACCGTAATTGCAAGTGAAAAAAATATAATAAGTAAAAGCAAATGTTTTTGTGAAGAATTAAAAGCATTACCGTAAAGTCGGGTTACTTGGACCCACAAGGAGGTTACTTGAGCCCACAGTAAAATGATAAAATCTGGGTTTGGTACTAGCATTAGAGACTGCAGAGTGCTTCTACCTAGAGGAGAAACGAGGAACTATGTGCAAGTCTTCAACTAATAAGTACCAAACCTAGATTTTATCATTTTACTCTAATGGGCTCAAGTAACCCCTTAGGGTCCAAGTAACCCGACTTTACGGTAATCAATTAAAAATTGTGCAGGGAAAAAAGTGTTTATGCTATTCATCTTACCTTTCCATTTAATTTCAGAAAATCAAAATTGAAATGTTAATAAAAAAACACTTTTTTGTATTTTGCTCTAATTTTCCAGCTCTAATATAAGCACACAGCGTACTATATCTGTATTTAAAGCCTTAATTCTCACAGTGTCTGTTGCTGACAATCCTGACTACTAGGGTGAGTCGAAAAAATCGATTTTTTTATTTCGAAATCGCATTACCTCTCAAAAGTTGTGGTTTAGTATCCACAACTTGGGAAAAATAAGAAAAAAATTCTAAGTTGACGTCTTCGGTTCGCGCATGTGACTCAAAGTTTGAAAAAATATGTTAAAAATGGAAATTTTCAAAAAGAAAAAAGAAAAAAAAAACTGTAACTTTTTATAATGCAAATACCATAAGCTGTAAATATTTTCTGCATTTTTAATCTAAAAAAATATTTTATAGCTTTTACATACGATCTTTAGTTTACAACATCTTACAACATCAGCCTTAAATTGGGCTAAAATCGCCTACAATGTCAAATTTCGAAAATATCGATTTTTTTATTTCGAAATCGCATTACCTCTCAAAAGTTGTGGTTTGGTATCCAAAATTTGGGAAAAATAAATAAAAAATCTAAATTGACTACTTCGGTTCGCGCATGAGGCTCAAAGTTGGAAAATATATGCTATAAATGGAAATTTTCAAAAAATAATTTGAAAAAGGTAATTTTTTTTCTATCGAAATTGCTTTAAATTGTTAGTAGATAACATAATTTGAACCCAAAAAAATTATATATAACTTTTAGAAGATACATTCTGTTTGTGCATAAGGCTCAAGATATGAAAAAAAAATGTCAAAAACTGAACCAGAACGCACTATGTCGGCGCTGTGCCGATATATTTTTGTTCTACAGCCGACTTTTCTAGACATTACACATATTCTAGGAGACAGTTCAAAGTCCCTGCAGTCTGCACTCCCTTTGGTTGTCACTTAGTCAGCTAGACCCGCCAAACAAACAGCATCTTTAATTAGCAACTGAAAGTGAATCAAAAAGTGCAGCGTGTTTAGCTTTGGGTGAGTTTTTTTTGTAACTTTATAGCATATTTTTATGCTCAAGTTTTGTTATACTGTTCTCCGTTCTCCGAATAATAAATAATGAAACCCCGGAAAACTTCTAAACGTTTAAATATTTGTCCGTTTTTTGGTGTACCGAAAGGGTTAAGTCAAAGTGTTTTAACCACATGTGCAGATGTGTGTTGTTAGCTTGCTTTGAAGAAAAATCGCAATCTGTAAAAGGCGAACCTTTTTCAAGGATTTCAGATTGCATAGCTCATAGAAGAAATTTACTGCAAAGCTTCTATACCAACGGTCAGTCATGTACGTATTGTAAAATTGATAAAGGATTACCATAATACTACACTTTGAGAAAGTCATTTAGTCGTGATAAAGATAAATTGAACTTCAAGACAAAACTCAATCATTTTGTTAATTAAGCGAAGTCTAAACTTTTTGACGTTGCTTCTTCAGGTGTGCAATGAATTTTTCGTGTTCTTGTGCTAAAAAGCCAATCTCTTGTAGATGTATACTATACATCTGTACATTAGTATAGAACGCACATTGGTATTACCACTGTACATTGGTATAGAAGCTTTGCAGTAAATTTCTGCTATTTAATGAGATATGCAATCTGAAATCCATGAAAAAGGTTCGCCTTTTACAGATTGCGATTTTTCTTCAAAACAAGTTAACAACACATCTGCACATGTGGGTAAAACACTTTGACTTAACCCTTTCGGTGCACCAAAAAACGGACAAACAATTAAACGTTTAGAAGTTTTCCGGGGTTCCATTATTTATTATTCGGAGAACGGAGAACAGTATAACAAAACTTGAGCATAAAAATATACTATAAAGTTACAAAAAAAACTCACCCAAAGCTAAACACGCTGTACTTTTTGATCCACTTTCAGTTGTTAATTAAAGATACTGTTTGTTTGGCGGGTCTAGCTGACTAAGTGACAACCAAAGGGAGTGCAGACTGCAGGGACTTCGAACTGTCTCCTAGAATATGTGTAATGTCTAGACAAGTCGGCTGTAGAATAAAAATATACCGGCACAGTGCCGACGTAGTGCGTTCTGGTTCAGTTTTTGACTTTTTTTTTTTTTCATATTTTGAGCCTTATGCACAAACAGAATGTATCTTCTAAAAATATATTTTTCGGTTCAAATTATGTTATCTACCAACAATTTGATTCAAATTCTATAGAAAACAATTAGTTTTTTTTTTCAAATTATTTTTTGAAAATTTCCATTTTTAGCATATATTTTCCAACTTTGAGCCTCATGCGCGAACCGAAGGAGTCAACTTAGATTTTTTTTTATTATTTTTCCCAAATTTTGGATACCAAACCACAATTTTTGAGAGGTAATGCGATTTCGAAATAAAAAAAATCGATATTTTCGAAATTTGACATTGTAGGCGATTTTAGCCCAATTTAAGGCTGATCTGCAAACTAATGATGGTATGTAAAAGCTATAAAATATTTTTTTAGATTAAAAATGCACAAAATATTTACAGATTATGACAGTTGCATTATAAAAAGTTACAATTTTTTTTTTCTTTTTTCCTTTTGAAAATTTCCATTTTTAACATATTTTTTCCAACTTTAAGCCTCATGCGCGAACCGAAGACATCAACTTAGAATTTTTTTCTTATTTTTCCCAAGTTGTGGATACTAAACCACAACTTTTGAGAGGTAATGCGATTTCGAAATAAAAAAATCGATTTTTTCGACTCACCCTACTGACTACAGCTTACACAGATTTGAGTCCGAATATACAACACAGTGAAAGCTGCAGATTTTAAAGCGTTTCGGATCGATTGCATTGTGTTCTATGTGTAAAATTGATGTCGAATCCAACCTCGCTGTTTAAGACAAGGTAAACATCCAATACCGTATTACACCGAAGAACAACTGCTGCTCATAGAACAGTATTCCTTCATTTATAATGATCCAATTTCACGTTATATTTGCTGATGGTTAATACTTTGCAATGTTATTAACCAATTCACAGTACAGTAACTATAGTGAACTGCTGTACAGAAAGTATAGATATAATTTCTATCTTTTCAAAACAGAAAGTTTTGTTCAAACAATAAAATCCATTTTGAATCAAACAAACCCATATTTTCACATTCCAACTTTGAATTTCTAGTATCAGATAAATAATCTTTTGATTGGTTTAAATTAAAGATCATTTTAAAAATAAATTTTTTAACCTTCAAAACTACTTGCTTAAAACAGTATATATATCCTATATTAACAAAAACATCTGTTTATTAGAACATAATTTCTAATTTATTCTCTGAGACTGTTCATGCATTATGCTTCAGTAAAAATTCCATCCATTAAAAAATCTGAGTAGTAGCATTTTTAATTCGATAATTTATTATAAACATTAATCTACAAATGCAGGAGAAACAAATTGTAACCCTGGCGTTGATATTTCTAGAATAAAGTGAAAACTGGGCTTTGAAAGCTAATCTCAATTTTAAATGTAACACAGTGCTTAAAATAGTTTTATGATTTATACATAAATTCAAGGGAACAAAAACAAACATAAATTTGTTTGAATCTTAATTCAGTTTTTAAGCAAACTATCCTGTTCTCCAGAATGATCGGATGATTTTTTGTGCATTTTTTTTAATGGTTACCCCAAAGCTTTGTTAAAGCGTGAACTTAACAAAGATCGCACAAGTTTAAAATCTAAAATAAAGTTATAAATCTTGACTACGTAATATGAACCTCCGAAATGTAGGAACAACAATAATAGTTATTCCAATAATTATTTATTGTAGCTTCAGACAAGGACGTCATTTCAAGTTTTTCCAGGGGGGGGGCAAAAGGTCCAAACACAATGCAATTTCATAGAAAAACATCAAAAGCCACGCCCACTTGTAGGTAAATACATTGATCTCTCAAAGTCGGGGGGGGGGGGCAATTGACCCCTGACTGTAGGGAGGGTTCCCCCGCCCCCCCTAAATGACGGGCCTGGCTGCAGATACTAACTTTCATCCTATTGTTTTTATTGTAATATACTAATAGTAACCACAATGACAACTTTAACTTAGCTGTCAGTAATGAGCTATATTCTAAGGTGGGAAACTATATTTTCGCCGCGGTCAATTTCGAAGAATCCTCTTTCTATTTTCAAGACAATTTGTACTTTAAAAAGTCCATATTTTTATGAGAATATTTAGGAATGGTTACCTTTTTAAATAAAAGTGTTTTTAATCTTCTACCTTCTATTTTACAAACCGACATGGCAGCCTTGTTTTTGCATTTTTTTTTAATACCAATATTGTTGCCAATTAACTACTATTTGTTTCGAGTTTATGTGAAGTAAGCTATAGTGAAATGTCTATGTATAACTTTAGGTTATTATACTACAAAAAATAAAATCATTAACAATTTACGTATGTCTTGCTTGTACAAGCCTACAACACATTTTTTTTCGAAGAAAGTATTTATTATAATGCACTGCAAAGTTTGACGATACTGCTGAAAGCAGTAGTTTTCGCGAAAGTGAATGGTGCTAATAATTTATGGTCAATGATCTAAATCAGGACACTATATCTCATTGTCAAACGTAATAAGAGATTCCACAATCAAGCCCCATTTGCAAACTCCGGAAATTTACAGCACCGGAGAAAGCTCTTAATGGGATCATAAGTTCACGAAAGACGAATGCAATTTAACTATCTGACTGTGAATTCCTGGATTCACGTTTCCGGGCAGCTTCGAAATTTACCTGAAACGGAATATGGCCCGTTCGGACTGACCAACCCCCCTCTGACCACCCCACGCAAAACAGAGAGAGCCCCCCACCCCCATCCACATAGTGATTGATTCTTCACTTCCAGTGATGTATAGTGCCGTTTAAAGCTGTCGTTCGCCTTGTTTGCATGGTGGCCGTAGCATTAATGAAGTTAAAGTGAATGCCCCCTGATGACTATGAGCGTTGAATTTAAAACAGTTTGGGGAAGGGGGGGGGATTTGCTGTGATCCGGTGATTTCTGGACGACTGTGGGTGTGTATACATTGCAGTGGTTTATTATACGAGCGCGTCCGAGAATCAAGAGGTAATTCAGGCGTTGGAAAGTGTAGCTTCTGTAGAGCAATGGGGCCAATTACTAATGTTATTCAGTTTCTGAAGTGTTACCAACATCTGACGTGCGATTGATCAGCGGCGTGTACAATTTAGGCCGGGTAATTTTAAACACTTGCGAATATAAATTTCGGAATTGTTGAATTGGTGATTTAATCTGTATGCAGTATTTTAATTCATGTAAATGTATCGAAAATTGCTCGAATAATAAAATTAAATCACCTTATTTAAAATGAAATTATGAATTATAGAATAGTAAGTAATATTTCCGAATTGTAAAAATCTTAATTAAAATAGTATTAATTATGCAATATCAATTAAAAAAAACCTTAATTACGTATTGTAATGCTACTTCAACGACTTAATTAAAACTACACGTTGCAAAAGTGAGTGATTTTAGTTGAAGTACAGTTTGTTTTAACTTGATCCTTCCCCTGGTAGCATTTGTCGCACAAACTTACACGGACTTCAGTGCGAGTCACACTTCTTTTCACTGTAGGATCCTCCGTACCTACTTCTTTTCATGGTTTAGGCGGCTGAATGGTGCCCTGAATACAGCTATGTTTTTTATCCATACCAAGATCCGCGAAACCCCTGATCCAACATCCACACAGGTACTGACTTGGAATGAGAACTTGAAGAACTTTTTGACTACAACAACGTGTAAGTCACGGAGGATATTTGATTGGTTGGTATCAAAACCGAAACTACCTGGAGTTATGTCTCCAACGCTTTACTGATTTGGCCACCACAGCCCAACTGCGCAGGAATAAAAATAAAGAGTGTGCTGTGTGATGTAGTTAAATTACATAGAAGTGACGGATCTGCAGCAGGACCATCATTTCGAATTTTTCCAGGGTGGGGCAAAGGGTGTACACACAATGTAAATTTACCAAAAAAATGGCTAAAACCACGCCTACTTACATGTAAATACATTGATAATAATGTAAATACATTGACACGTAAATACTTCCAGTCGACCTGCCTTCTCTTCACGGTTTAACTTTGCGTACAGAGACGTCGAAATTCTATCCCTGTGAGTCAGAATGGTCACCAACTGATAGACATATGCCGTCACACATAAGTCACATTGTGACACATGCGGAATATATGTGTCGCTTCACTGCAACATTTTTTTGTGAGGGGGAGAGGGGTTACGTTGTGACATTGATGAAAACATCACTGATGTGTCCATTTTTTGACGTCCCCGTGGAGTGACGCTCGGATAATGTTGCAACGTGTTGATGACTTTAGAATCAAAGATAATTTAGTGACGGTCACTAAACTAAAGCGAAAGCGTTCCATCCTAGTTACTTTGCCATCAGTTTTAATCTTTTATTAATAATTTGTTTACTGCGCAAGAACTTCTTGTTTATTTCTGTGAAATAACTTCTAGTCTCGTATTTTTCCTCTCATGTCATTATTTTACAGACCCCTTTCGTATTTCCGAAAAACGGATAATAGTTGCAGAGGTTTTGCGTTTTTCTCATAAATCAAGAAAAAACTAAAATTTTTTAAAGATTTCATCTCAACAGTTTTCTGAAAGGTACATGATTTAAAAAGTATGCAAATTTAAATAAAAAAATAGCAAATTATCTCCATTTTTCATTACACCTCAGATAAAGCTAAATTCCATGATAAAGTTCAACGCTAAAACCCAGAAGTTCAAAAGAAAATGCAACTAGTATAGTAAAAACTTTAAGAGTACGAATTGGTCCATTAAAAAGCTATTGTTGACTTCAGTAGCATTATAAAATTTTGTCAGATCAAGTGCTTCTCTTTTAAATAAAATTGAAGTCAAAAACAAACTGTTTTAATGCACACATCCTATGTATAAAAAATCGCTGTATTTATTTCCTGCTTATAATCTGCTTACTTTAAGCAAAATTAACACTTTTGAGCAAGGTTCTTAATTGTAGATAATTTCATATTAAGGAAGAACAAAAAAGTTAACGATAGACTGCAAGTGCATAAAAACCAAGACGTTAAATACAAGTTTTTACTCCACTACTGTGACCTTTGAACTACATTTATCTCCGTAGACATAAAACGGAAAGAGCCTATAATTTTAGCTTTCATTTTAGAGAAATTACGGCGCAAAAGTTTTCCTGTTTAATATTAATGTAGCGACAATAAAGAGGAAAATAATTTTCATCTGACTTAATTGGTTCAAATTCAAATAATCCCCTTTGCAAATTCTCTTCAACTATCCCCAGCTACAAAAGGATGTGTAATTGCTCAATACCCACTGTAACTAACAGCACCACAGGGGCCTATTTCCCTTTCGCGAAAATCGATCAGAGAGCAAAGGGTGTTGCCACCGCCTGAGAAGTAATAATAATGACTATTCATCAAACGCGAAACAAATTCTTGCATAAGCTCGGTTAAGCAACGATTTACTGTTATGGCTGCTGTTAAGGTTCGTGCAATATTTTTGGATATTTAACTTTTGTAGAAGCCGTTTTCCCGCGAAGTTAAAATTAAAGCGAATTGCTTTAATTAATTACATAAATGTTCTATTTTATGATGCTTATACGCTGAGGGAAAGGCAGCTTTGTTTAGGATAGTTAATAGTTTAAACATTCTAGTACAGTAACATTTACCCAGTTTTAGAAATTTAGCTCCAAGGAGTTCAGTAATCTCTGTAAAGGCAATATTCTAAGTACGTAGTATTAGTTTCGTGTTCATGTTAATTATTTAAAACTCTACAGGTGGGACAGAATACAATTTCTTACATATTCGACACCAATTCGAGATATTTAAGAAGTTCAAAAAGCCAAATTAAAAGGCTCGTATCAAATAAAACTGAGTAACATATAATGTTTAGACAATAATTTAGATATCAATCTATAATTTTTTTTCAGTTTTAAAAAAGTTAAGAAAGCTTAAAATAGACTTAAACTTTTTATCCGAGTCAAGTTTCTTATTATTCGCAAAATATTTACACCACAAAAAATACTTTTCAACTTTATTGTTGCTGACTGAAGCAAACTACAGTCTCCTCTCTTTATTTTATCTCTCTTTCATATCTTACGATACGGGATTTAAACTTTTATCACAACATATACTCATTAACCTTTTAATTGCCAATGTTCCCAAATGGGAACATCAACTTTAAAAATCGTTAAAAAAAAAAGTTTTGCTTCTAAGGATTTAATTTTTTTTTCTATTTAATGTCAAAAGTAGACCTGATTTTTTGAAAAAAAAATCTAGTTAGCTACTACAATTATTGTTTTCTACAAAAAATCGCAAAAATGTGCTTTTTTATGGATTTTCACGGAGACAGAAAAAAACAATTCTAAAAAATTTCAAAAAGGCTCAACTTTTTTGATATTCTAAAGAAACTATAAATAAAGATCCTTTTAATGACCTAACATGACAAATAAAAAATTAAAGCAAAAATGTAGCTCCTATAAGCGATCAAACTTCGTTGTTCCCAATTGGGAACATTGGCAAATAACGCTATACAAAATGCGGTAATTCACGCCGCTTCCTAAGTTCAGTTATATGATCAGTGAACGCCTTGGAATTGAAAACAACCTCATTTGACGCATTGAAAAAGAAAGTGGGTGGCCTTTCGACTTTCCACTGCTCCCCCTTTTGCACCCTCCCCCCCTCGTCTCTAGTGTTTGGGTGGGAGTGATGTCGAAAAATCGCTTTGCACACGTAGAAATGAAGATGTTTACAGCTTTTCTCTTGCACCCCGCTCAGGCTACAACCTGTTAGCAATATATATCCCTTCCTTGTCACTTGAGACCGTCCAGAGATTCGGCCCCCAATCAATGTTTTTACTCTTTTTCTCCCTCCTTGTGGAGGTTTTGCTTTCTGTTTCGCTAGAAGTGATCGCGACAGTGTTGATAGAAGTCGTGGAAAGAATGGGTTCCAGAGAAAAGTTTTTAACTTTGCAAGAAGCTATTGAATATTTTCAAGCCCTATCAGACTCAGATGAATCAACAGATTCTGTAGTAGACATTTGCCAATTACCACCAGATGAGACCGGGGCAATAACAGATGAAGATGTTAATGACAATGAATTTGATAAGGTTGTTCCTGCTGATGTTTGCGGACAGATAGAAGTATTCACCCGCAAATCGCAAAACGATGTATCGGATGACGAGACGATTATTGATGCCCCATCAACCTCGGAAGCTTCTCCAAAATCCAAGAGGAAGAGAAAATCATCTAAAAAAGAAATTAACCGGAGAAAAAATGCATCTTTTGATGAAGCTATAGAAACAAAAACCCATAAAAAACTCTGTGAGTCATTTCCAGCTATGGCAAATTTATCGCCGGTTGAAATTTTCCGCAAATTTTTTACCAATTGAATGCTTGGGTAATTATCGAAAATGACAGAACTATATGCAATGCATAAAGGAGAACAATTGGACGTTGATGAAAAGGACATATTTGTTTGACAATATTTGTTTACTGTTTTTTTTTCTTTTTTTTTTATAATTTGAAATGTTTAAAGTTTCAAATTGAAATGAATTTGTCAAATATGATCAGTTATATCAAGCATTTTATGCATAAATACAAAAGAACTACAGCGAGCGTAAAGCGCAATCGATTAAAAGCTTTAGGAAAAAACTTAACATAACATGCCAATGTTCCCAAATGGGAACATGCCCAAAATCGTACGTAAAATTTTTTTTTTTTGAAAATTTTTTTTTGCATTGTCTAAAGGGATGCCTAAGAGTTCTATTTTTATGCAGCAACTCAAATTTTTATACTTGGAACATAGTGCGGCATTTAAAGGGTTAAAGGTTTATCTAAATTTACTTTACTTATCATATTTTTATATTCAATTCTATTTCCCAATAACTATTTTCACTACACATTTATTTAAGTATTTAAAAAGAACATCGTGTAAGAGTGAATTAAAACCAAGTAAAGTTACATGGAACATGTCGCTTCTCAAAGGTTAAAGTAATATTTGAAGAGGTTAACTAAATATTTGAACAACTCTACATAGTAATCCTACAAACAATGGGAAAAAATATCTGTCAAGATTAGAAGCAATTAACAAATGTATGCAATAACTAATGCATACTGTCAACATTTTACTGAAAGAATACACAGATAGGCTAGACGAACGAAGATTGTCATACTCATGATTGAAATACTACGTTACAAGTTATTTCTAATTTATAAACTATTTATTTTAGAAACTTTGATAGCCAATTTATTTTTCTCTCTCAAGAAGTAAGGATACATTTTTCAGTACTTCGCTTCCTTTAGATCTCTATTTCTGGGGTTCCTGAACTTTTCCAAGCCATGGTACCTCATTAAGAATTTATCTTTTCTTACGACACCCTAGTCATTTCTCCCTACAAATATATTTACTCATTTATACTTAAAAATAATGATATGTATGAATGTAAAAACAGACAAATGAACAATGTGTTCTCATGTTTGACTGATTTCTCGGTATGTAAAAACAGGGTTTCCACTCAGTATTTGCTGATGGAAACCAGGACTTTTCAAAGTTATTTTGGTAGAGAGATGCCACTATCTTTGTTTCTCTCTCTCTCTCTCTTTTTTAATAAAAGTAAATATCTAAAAACATGTAAGATTTTTATGAGTATCTTTTTTGCTTCAAAACTTTATCAATGATTTATACAAAAAAAACAAAAAAAAAACGAGTAAACAACTATTACCAACAATGGAGGTGTGCAACTAGGCGACTTCTTATTTCGAAAAGCATCTACTTTTCTTTTCTACAATTTTATTATCATCAGTTTCATTATTATTATAAACTATGTTTTGCTTCACTGACGGCTGTTTGTAAGAAAGCGTTGGGATCATTCATTACCCATATTCATTGCTTTTTTTAATGTCATTTTTAAATCAAAGCGTACCAATTGAAACTCAAGCATAACGAAATTTCAACTCTTAGAAATCTATTTGATGTTTAACATTAACTACACTAACATTGTAAATGTTCATTGAAATACTTATTTTTTGCCAAGCTTGACAGAAACATACTTTTCATATTTTGGTGCCCCCTGTTTGCATGAGTTTCCTGAGATACGTGTTATTAAATTAAACGAGTATTGTCGAGCTCACCTACCGAATGCCGTAGAATGACTGCTAGGGTCTTTTCGTAATCCGGCAGTCGGAGTCGGTGTCCACATTTATTGATGACACTAAAACATTACAGACGATAAAAACAGTACAAGATAAATAATAGGGTACAATACAAGGACAACAAGACAAATGACTTACAAAATACAGATACATGAAAAAGATGACAAAACTAAACAAACAGATTAATAAAAAAAAATACCATAAATGCAATTCCCTAAGTGAATGAAGTGGTGTGCAAAAAAATAGTATGGGCTAAGATCCCGTGTTGAACGGAAGATTGTGTAAAAGGGATAGGTGAGAGAAATGTTTAATCAGAAGATGTTATGGATAACAAAAGAAATATTGATTAAGGTTGTATTTTAGTTTAGGTCGGGGAAGAGGAGGGTTCTGTTGGCTTCAAGAGAGTTTAAAAGATTTAACATGCATGTGTGAGCTTTAAGGTCAATATGGGAGTGGACTTTCCAGTATAGTCTATCATGTTTTGATTACTATAGAGGATGTGGTGGGCTCTGGTGTCTGGGCAAGAGAAAATCAATACACCCTTAAAAAAATAAACACATAAATAATCCATATTTTAAAAGTGTCGGTTTTAAGTTTTGCATTTAAGTTGATCTGGCAAAACTCAAAAAATACTGTACATTGTGTAGTTAAAATGGTCAATATAGTTAGGGAAGCAATTCAGCCTAAACTCCATTTCGAATGTTTCGGTTCCACAAGTAAAATCGTTTATTTTCTGATAAGAAAATGTAGTTTTGCACTCATCTACTTAGCGAAAACAGTTGAAATTACAATTTTTCAAAAATCCCAAAAGCTTTCTCGTAGATATTTGATTCTCACTTCATTTTATGTTGCGAGGATATAATGAAATTCCTCGCTCTGGAATCTTTTCACATGTTTCAGTAAAACTAAATAAATTTAATACTATCCTGAAATCGTAAAAACTACATTTATTACATTGAGGAATTTGTTTAGAGTAACGAGATTTCAAGCATGGTGATGAAAAAATAACACCATTTTCATTGTATGCGTAAACTCAATTTGTGTGAATTCTATCATTTTGAAAATTTACGGATAGTTATTCTGCAAAATTTGTTTGTTAGTGGCTCTTACTCAGTGTTTTGTTTATTTAACAGAAATATTTTCTATTTGGTAACAACAGAAAAATTAATTCATTATGTTTGCGTTCTAAATAAAGTTTACCGTAGTTCTGCTGTTCATACTAAGCCGAGTGCATGTGTACCCTTAGCTTTTGTGTGCTTATTTACAGATCATTCATGTGACTCGTACCTCAAACTCTAAATGAATCGAATTTTGTGCGAATAGTGAAATGAAGTCATCTTTTAGAACAAAATGTGCCTTTATTCATTTTATTTTTATCATATTTATGAATTGAAACTTGTATTTCAGCGTTGTGATTGTGGAGCAAATCGGAAGAAATACCATATACGTACTTCTTAATTAGAATTACAATAACTAATAGAAGTATAAAGGAACATATTTCTTTTATAAGCATATTCTCTTCAAAATTTTAGAAGTAAACTAGACAGGCGTACAAATTACAAAGTGAATAATTATATTACAATAATTATTAGTTGAAGAAGTATTCTTATTGTCAAAACAAAACAATTATTATGCATATGAGGCAATGTTAAAACTACAGCAAAATTATATTTTTAAAATGAATTCATTGCATTCACGATTTTTAAATTGGCAACAGCCTTTCGGCGATGTGAAGGCGGAACAAGTTGCTTCCCTCATCTTCTATTCATTCCATGACTCAAAACGGTCAGAAGTAATCTTCAATACAGCAGCGGTTTGAAATATTCGCCCTTTTAGACACTCTAGCCTCACTTAAGTGTGACTATATTTTATCTGGGATTTGAAAATTAAAATTGACTGTATCCTCGTAATCTTTGTCTACATATTCTGCCCGTGAAAGCCGAGATAATAATCAGAAATGAAAATTTATTTTCCTCTGAGACTAATCTCTTTAACAGAATTTAATGGAAACGGCCGCACTGTTTAGAAGGGAAGGAAATAAATTTAAGCGTAGGTCTTCTATTGTGTTTAAAGGGGAAGCTTTGTTGAATTACAAAGCATCTTCATGCGAATCGTATTACTTTTCTGTATCCGCCATCTTGTTGATAAGACCTGGTTTCTCATTTCCAGATCTTCATTTATAATGATAATAAACAATCATACCAGTCTGCTGCATACATTAATTCAATGAACTGCTGGCTATAGTAATTTATTTCTTTAATGGGAATTTAGCAACACATGGGAATATTCAGGATAAAAATTTCTTTATCAATGACACTATATAACAACGGTTGGAGTTTCTAAGATCTGTGAATTGTTTTTGACTAACTTTTAATCTGAGTTGAAAAACGGATCTCAACTTTTAGTCTATCACGTTAGTTTTTTTTTTTTGATTACAGCTGTAAAGGAATCAAAGCCCCCAATTCACAAATATTTATATTTTTGGAAAAAAAATATAGGACAGGGAAAAAAGTAAGCAACAATTATTTAGTTTGATATACAATATAAAAGAAAACCTTTTTGTGTTACTGTTGATCACGAAATTATAATGCAACCCTTACTGAATTCTTATCCTTGACAATATATGTTATGAATTTTATTGTATTACAAATTGAACTACTCCAAAATTTTATTTGTGACAAATTAAAATGTGTTAAAAATATTTTTTTGGATACAAAACTTTCCTTTTAAAAGCTTTATAACATCCAATAAGAGAAAAGAAGAGCTTTCTGTTAACTACAGATTAAAATTCAGAATGCATCGTTTAGTCCTGAAACAGCTCAAATATAGAACCCATCAGAAATTGTGTTATGAAAACAAATGTTTTATGCGGTATTTTTTTCTGTTTGCGCAAAGTTAACTATTTCAGTGTAATGAGCCATTATTTTAAACTAAACACTTTTTTTTAATGCTAAACAAATAAAATTTTTCAAAGAGTTGGCATCACCATGTAAGAAAACAATAGACCGTTATTTTATCTTTCAATGGAGCGGTTTAACATGTTACTATATTTTCACAAAAATAAACACTTTTCCCTCATAATTTAATTCGCGTTAAAAGCTATTTGAATAATTTACAATAATGGAAAAAAATGATTTACTTATCTTTATCATTATTATGTATTTATTTACTTAATTTTAGTTCTTTTGCATAGTAAATTTTTAATAATTTTAAGTATTAATATTCACATTTGCTATGTATCTAATTTTTCAGCTTTTTCCTTGAAAAGTTTAAAACACTAACAAAAATAACAAATAAAACAACATAAAATGGAAAAAAAATCAAATATACAACATACACGTGTTACTTGGTTATTAGCATCCCTTTTTTCAATGCAACACAAGAAGTTTTACATAAAATCTAAACGGTCCTAGTTTCCATATCATCTTTGGTTCTTTAGCATATATCATGATATTCTCAATAATTTGAGGTTTAAGTTATGTGAAACATAGATTTTAGCATAATAAAAATGATTTCAAACAGTGAAATATGCATCTTTTAGGCAAAATAAATAAATACATAATATTATATAGAACATGTAGTATCAAATTCAGTTTCTCGAATTTTTAGTGGTTAGGTCGTTCCATGAATGTCAAACATTAGTGGAATTTCTATTGGGAAAACTTTAAATAAAGCTAATTTCTCTAACTTGTAAGAGTATAGTTTTACTAGAAGCAACTTGAAGAACTAAATTAACAAAAAATAATTTATCCCAACATATAACTTAGAATCTGAATATGTAAAAAATAAAACTGTGCAAATAAAGTAATAGCAGCAATGCAAATACAGGAAATATATTAGCTTTAGCTTTTTATTAAAAACATTTTTGTCGATTGCAAAAAAAAGCGATAATAGTAATAATGCAAAAAAATAGTCAAAAGTGCTTCGGGTTTTTTTTCTTCATAGTAAAAATGCTAGCAAACCTTTTTTGAACACCAATCAATTTCTTTTTTTCTAAAATAAATTCCCCCTTAGTCATAAATGTAACAAAAAACATTTTGAACTTTTCTTTTGAACGTGGTTTTTGCCAAGAGCTTTTTACAACAAAATTTGTTGGAAGCAAATCCACCTTTTAGCTCAGGATCTACATTTATCTTAAATTTCCCCGTAGACATTTATGTTAATTTTGTTTTAAACTGTTCATTTTGAACATTTTCTTTTTTAACACTTCGTCAAAAGCGTTTTCCAACAAAGTTTGTTAGAAGCAAATCCGCCTTTACGTTCGGAATTTATATTTGCCCTAAATTTCCCTGTGGGTGTTAATGTTAAAGTGATTTAAACTGTTCATTTTGGACGCTCGTTTCTGAACATGTTTCGAGTTTGAACATTGAATTTGAAAAAATACATCTGATTAAATACTTTCATCCTTAAGCTTTCTTATTTGGCATTGTAAAAAGGATTCCATGTAAATCTGAAGAATGAGTAGTATGCAGTTTCTGCGGTTTGTGCCATTTTTCGGTGTTTCATTTTCTTTTAAAATACTTTTAAAGTTCTTTTAATTACTGATCAATAAACCTTTGAATTATATCTTAAAAATCAAACGTATAACAAATATTTATTCACTGCAAATCATTCATGCAAAATGCACTTTTGCAAATGATCCAAAATATTTTTCAAACATAAAATAAATAAAACAATAAAAGAATGAATTCACTAAAGTAATTTTCTCTGAACCAAACGCGATGCTTGTATTTTAATACAGCTCTAAAATCCATTTATCCCAACTCCATTACAACAAGATGATGCTAATAATAAATATCATCAAACACACAATATCAGACAATTCTGCCATGCTGCAGCCTAACTCTAATCAAACAAAATCGTGATTGAAGTATAAATCGTGTGGGATGATGATACTAATTTCATTACCCAGAGGAACTACAAAATATTTATTTAGCTATCGGGTAACATTACAGCTAACTGAGCACCATCAATTATCTTAATTATGATAAACAAATCTATATGAATGCAAATGATAAGCAGAAGAATGTCTTGGCCGAGATTTGGCTAAGCCTTGTGGAGCATTACTCAAGTAAATATATCTTTTGTATGGATTCAGCCAAGAGTGAATTTGCACGTGACGGTCCGTAAGCAGGAGGGCGGCTCTTTTGAAGGGAAGCGTGCCCATACAATGATCATTTCACATGCCCTCGCCAAACATGAGATTTTGAATTGGTTTGACATGAAAGCTTTTACGATAGGGGTTGAGAGGAAGCATCTGTGTTCCGTTTGCTGGGAAAATTACGTTTTGGCTCCGATAAATTTCTCCTATTGTTTTGATAGCGGGGAGCTCGAGGGCTTTGGGTCGGTCTCCGTATTAATTTTGAAATCGGCGCGAGAGCACGCTTCATGGAGGATTATTCTTGGGAAGGAGGGGGGGGGTGATTATGCTGGTCTTACGAGGTGAGATGATTAAATGTAAATGAAATAAGAATTTAGAGCGTGGTCATGCCATTGTCGGTTTGTAAACATGTTTTTCAAATTATTAAATCTTATAACTATCAGTGGAACATGCATAGGGTTTTGCTTTTAAATCTTAAACTTGAATAAAATATACTATTCCTTGCATTTCTCTTACTGCTTTAACAGAAAGGGGTTTAAGGTCTTCGGGCTGGTGGTTAGTAATTTTGAATTCGACGCTAAAACATGCGGAATGGTTTTTCATTGTTTTTAAAATTGGTGCAAAAGCACGCTCCATGGAGGATTATTCTGGGACAAGAGTGGGGGAGGAGAAGATCATTCTGGTCTTTCAAGATGAGATGATTAAATGTAAATCAAATTAGAATTTTTATCGTGCTCACATGCCATTGTAGATTTGTAAATATATTTCACAAATTATTAAATCATTTGAAAATCATCAAAACTTGTATAGGGTTTTTTTTAAAATATAATTTGAACAGCATATGGTCTTTGAATTTATGCCTTACATTTATTTTATTGCTTTCATAGTGGGGAGTTTGAGGGTTTCTCTTGATGGTGGTTATTAATTTTAAACGTTACACAACAAGTCTTCACGGAGGTCGTTTTTTTTAAGGCTTAGGTAAATGAAATATGATTTTAATTCGTGATTATGTCATTCAATAAGAGGTTTATAAGTTATTGAATCATTTGAAAATTACTAGAACATGCATAGGAGTTTGTTTAATTTTGACCTCGATTCGAATATATGATTTCTTAAATTTATCTTTTTGATAGCAGGGAGAGTAAGAGATTCATGCTTATTAATTTCGAAATCGACACAATTGAATTTTTCGCGGAACATTATTCTCAAGTAGAGTTATTATGATCTAACAAATTAACATGATTAAATGAAAAGCATGCAAGAAATGATTTATTATAATGCCCTTCTGGTTTTACAAACATGTTTCATAAATTATATAACCAGTTAAATGTAGCGAAAAGATTTCTCAGAGATACTTTTTTCTTTTAGTTTTGCAATTTAAATTTAAAGTTGTTGCATAGTTATCGTATTATTTTGATAAAGGGGAATTAAAAGCCTTCATTAAATTTTGTAATTACATCGCGGCATTACATTTTGTAATAGACGCAAAAGCAGGCTTTGATATATTATTCTTTGAATTATGGTGGCCTTACAAGTGGAGATGATTTAATAAGTGAAATAAGATAATGTGTTTGTTATCATACTATCATAGGTTTGTAAGCATGGATTAAGTCACCAAAACATCGCAAAAAAATCATAGCATTTCTGCTTTTAATCTTGAAATTCAAATATAAAACTCAACATACAAAGGCTACGTACTACTATATTTGCTCTTTGCAATATCGCTAAAAGAAATTAAAATTTTGCTGAAATATGCGGGTGTTTTTATTTCCTTTCATTACCATCAGTAGCGAAATTCGGTTGGACATTATTAATATTTTCCTCAGCCGAACATTTGAGTAGCTTAGCTCATCAAATTTAGCAAAGCCCAATGTTTTTTCGAAGGGCAGAGTACCAAATGAAAACCAAATATACTATACATTTCAAGTTTAAACTCGAAAAGAAATTTGAAATCTTAGTATGAACCATTTTTTTCATGCAGAGGTCTTCGTACCTATCATAAATTTGATCAAAGTTTACAATTTTGGAAAAGTAGAAGATAAAAACTTATTTAATCTATTAAGTTTTTATTTCCAGGAGTTTTTTTTAAAGCTAAACAAAAAATATTTACGACATTAAACTTTATTAAATTTTTTAAACAAAAATCTAGCTAAATTTTTATTGTAGTACAGTTTATATTCTGAATATAAGAGATTTGCGTGGCATTAAATATCAAGGAAAAAAAAACCCTTTCATTACTTAAAAAAGTAAAAACATTTGTGTCCCTTGTGATTATCAACGAAACGATGCACTGCATTTAACGATTTTTCATTTGCAGTTTAAAATATATAATCATTTTCTTTCACTCATACGGTCGGTGTGTGAAAACGTTATTCATTACACGCCCATATTGTGAAAAAAACCACGGATAAAAAATAGAGAAATCAGCTGTTGTTTATTACCGTCATTAAAGAAAGAGAACTAAATAAATGGACAAAAACTCCTTCCCGTTATTTGCTGCATCTAATTGCATCTCGTTAGCGCTTGGAATTTATTCTTAAGTTAATTGAAAAAAACATAAATAAATAAAGCAATTCTTTTGTTTGCAGCGGACAAAAGTATAATTCCCTTGACGTCACTTAACGATTAAAATGATAAAATAATAGTTTTTAATGTTTTCACGGTACTGTTTTCGATGATAAAAATAACCGCCTGCTTCTTAGGTGATCTATATTATGGCTTAGGGTAAATTATTATATTTATTTAAGTACTTTCTACATGAATATAATAAATTTTAGCTTACTTATTAGACACATGTCTTTATTAACAATAGCAGTATATTTATAGCTCACGCAATTTTTTGGATATTGCGTCATTAAGAACGCATAAGCTAATGATTTGTATGTTTATAAATTGTAGCAAACTATGTTAAAAAATGATACAACGTATGTATAAGATGTAAACAGTTTTTAGTAAATGTATGATTTTATTGAGTTTAAAAAACGATGATCATTAAAGTATGCAATAAAAGAGCTAAATTTGAGCTATAGTTTTAATTAAAAGATTTTTCTAATTTGACTTTTTTTTTTGAACTTTTTGGCTGAAGTTAAATTTATAATTATTTAAGATAAATCAAATAAACATAAAAATAAGTGTACTTACCAGGAAAGTACTCGATCATGGAATAATGAATTTTTTTTTAATGAGTACCAATCGAAAGAGCATGGTAAAACATGTTTCTGGACTCACGCGTTTTTGCCCTCGCGCACCCGTTATCGAAATATAAGGTCCTAAAGTCAGCTATTTTTTTTTTTTTTTTGAAAAATCGCCAATTTTAGCGAGTTATAACGAAACTGGAAGCTGCGGTGCGATTACACTATTTGCGTCCAACGGGAAACTTGATTCCCATGTTTGGTCATCTTGAATGCTTTTGAAAGACGGCTTTACAATAAACTTTTACTTTATCTGTGCGAGTTAAAGCAAAAAGCTACTATCAAGCCTATGACATGAAAAGCAGAGAGCTTTTTAAAGAGGAAAAACAATTTTAAACAACACATCAAAATTAAATTGTATCTTATTATTTGCGATTAAAGCAGGTCTGTTGTTTAAGGGGCCCAGGAGGTGACAACTGAACCTCCTGTTTTTTATTATTATTATAATTATTTTTTTTTGAAGTGTTCGTACAATTCTGTAGCATGGGGGGGGGGATGTATATTTAGGGTTTTTAATTGTAAAAATTACAACTATAATTTTTTTAAAACCACTTTTCTTTTGGTGGGTCCCCTATAACTCAAAGTAGGTTCTCCTAAACATTTTTGTCAATTGTATCACTGGGTATGTAAGCATGGTCTTTTAAGGGGTCTGGCTGCCTTAAAATGGCCATTTTTGCAGAAAAAATTGTTTTTTATTTTATTGTATTTTCTTACGTAATAGATTTTTAGGACTCTAAAAAGGCTTCAATTTTGTTTCTACGGTAATTAGCAGCGAAGTTATAGCTAATTAAGTGCACCGGAAGTGACATCGTAAGAACCGGAAGTTGACCTTAAAGACCCCAAAAATACAAAAGACCGGGAAAAAATTAAAGCTGTAAAAAAAGGAAACATATTGACAAGTATAATCAAAGAAAGTGTAAGAAAATACCATAGAAAATGTTTTCCTCAAAATTTTTCAAAAACTTTAATACCAATTTACGAGAAATATTCAAATGCGTTTTATGAGAAACTACTTTTTTCGAGATTTTCATTCACGTCAAATCTCATAACTTGAGAAGTCTTATACCTAGAGACCTGATTTTTTCAGACAATGTTTATCACACTTATAGCTATGTTTCGAACTATAATCTAAGCTCTATGTCAGTAATTAAAAAAATTACAGACCTTTATCCGGGAAATATTGAGGGTTTTACGGTGGAAGATTTGCGAGCTTTAATAAATTTGGCATATTTCTTTTAATTTTTGGACTATTTTATAACTTTTAGTTCACAACACAGATAAGTAACGTAGTAACTTACACTAGAAAGGATTTTTCGATATATTGAGTTTAAACGAGTGTACAAAGTTTGGCATAAACAGTAAAATTAGCTTATTTTTTGCTCAAATTCCCCAATTTCTAAAAATTTTATCAGAAAAAAATAATTTTTCTTTCAGTTTCCTATTTTTAATCACTCCCTAGTTGAAAAAAAATTTGCAGTGAGTCAATATTTGAGTTATTTCAAAAAAAGTACTCCGAACGTAGGCAGACCCCTTAAAAAAGAAAAAATGCTCAAAATTTCATGAAAATGTGTTCAAATAAAAAAAATCAAACAGGAATGATGTGTCTTCTCTGAGATATTTCGAAAAAAAAATTGTTCGCTCGAATCGAACTTATTCCCTCAAAAGTTATAAGTGAGGACAGGGGAAAAAATCGGAAATTCGAAATCGAATGAAATATTATTCCAATCAAAAAGTCAAATATGGGAGTGTATTGTCCTCACTGAGATCTTTAGATCAAAAAAAAAAAAAAAAAAAATCGAATCGGACTATGCACTCAAAAGTTATCGCGGCGGGGGGGGGGGGCAGAAAAACTGACCAATAGACAGACTGACAGGTACACAGTTTCCGCAGCTCAAAACCCAACTTTCCTATTTTAAATTTCTCTGTGTATTCAATTATTTTTATTAAGTTGTGCTTTTTCGACTCAATTGTTTTGAGCGGGTTTTTTTTTCAGTGCATCAGGCCTTCTTTCATGATTTTTTTCACCTATTTTCTACTTTTACAGAAAAGTAAGCTAACATTTGTATTGATTTGCAATTTTGTTAGTCTTTTCCTACCCGTTGAACGTACAGCAGAACTAGTAAAAGTTATTCCAGTGTTTTTAAACAGTATGAAATTAACATGCAATATGTTTTACATTTACGTTACAGAGACTTTTCGCTACAGTGATCAATTTTGTTTGAACGGCAGGGGTTTTTACAATGAATGTCTACTCTATTAGTATATTTTAAGAATGGAAATAACTATTTCCCTCTACCCTTGATGTAATTTTCGACATGGAGATAATTTTGCAGCTATTGATATTTACTAATTCGTTTTCTTTTTAAAATTGTAATTTATTTTTTCTCGATTTAAATTAAAAAAAAAAATGTTTTTGCTAAGAGTTAGCAGATAGTGAAACTTCATGTATCGATTTTTTTTAAAAATAAGAACTGATACCATAACCTATGACAAATTAATTTGTCATGGATTATGGTATCTACTCCAAATATTATTTATTTCATTTTTTGTACATGAGCTCATATTAGCTGCTTTTCATACTTATTTAATTATCCCGGATTATTCATTTAGAAACACGCGCAATATATTTTAAGTTATAATAATTAACACAAACAACTTAGTTTAGTAAAAAAACTTAAAATAACTAAAATTCTAAAATGTATTGTTATCAATCGTAAAAAGATAAAACTTTAACTTCTTTGTAAAGTTTTCGCTCCTCTGGATAAAGCTCTCTTCTACATTATAGTCTTGATCAGCATTCTTTATTTTAGCTCATACAAGTAAGGGGTTAACGTAAAACATCTTTTACTTTCTTTGCGAATGACCAAACATGGAAATGATGCGATGTCAAGCAAGCAGCGGAAAGGAGAATCGGGAGGTAGCTTCAATTTCTTGCCAAGTCTTCGAATTTAGCTACTTTTCAGCCGACTTTAAGACCCCTCATCTCGAAAACGAGGAGACGAGGGCACTTGATCTTTGGGTCAAAGACATGTCTCAGTATGCTCTTTCGAATGATACCATTTTTAACTTTTTTCATTATTACTTAAGTCGAGTACTTTCCTGGTTAGTAAATATTAGTTGTTAATATACCTTTACTCACGTAAATTATTTACCAATAACATTAGGCACTGGAATTTTAAAAGAATTCCTAAACGCTATGCTTGCAATCAAGTTCCTGTCAATGTTTGTATATGACGAAAAAAACTGCTTCAGTGACACAAGTTATCATTGCAAAAAAACTGGGTGAACATACTATCACTCATATTTAAATTTGCTTGATAGGTGTTAATTAGAAAAATTCAGCCACTCAGTAAATGAACAGCCTTTCCCAGTAGACAATCAGATAAAAATAAAAAGGTTTCCTTTTTGGAATTAAGTATACTGTTGCAAAATCTAGAACACAAAAAAAAAAAAAAAATAATTAAACCTCGCATTACACCACCAACTCGTTTATTCCAACCATGAAATGCAGTTTTGTGCGTTTAAGCACGAGATGGAGGCAGCTGGAGGTAGAAACCCTCTTATAGAGCAAAGAGAGCCAAAAAAACTGGTAGCTAATGTGAAATTAGAACACCAATTAGCGACCGCACATTGGTACGGTACAACTCGTAGATTTTCGAGCAGAGCTCAGGTATAAAGTAGTAAGTAACCGCCCCTAAGCCAGAGCTAAGGAAGAAACATGCATTTACTTTATATTCCATAGTATGAATATAAAATAAATGAGTACTTTCCGAGTGCTAAAAAGCACGAAACCGCTGACAATGGATGGAATAAACTAGTTGGTAGTGTATCGTATGTTTTTGCTTTAGCCCTGGCTTAGGGGCGGTTACTAACTACTTTACATTTGAACCTTATTTCTGAAACAACTTACGAACAATTTGCTAACTAGAGTATGAGGTAGTAAAAAAAAACAATGTCAAGTTTTGTCGGGATGTCGGGGTTTATGAATTTGTGACAAAGGAAAGAAGGTGGTAGCAATAAGTGTGACATCAGATGTTTTTATATAATGTGTTGATGAAAAAGACTATGACATGCGACATAGGGAGGGAAAAGGTTTAATATGAAGTATGACACTTTGTGACTAAAGGGGTAACGGAGGAATGTTGGGAAAAGTGTGGCATCATTTACGGACAGTTTCCCTATGTTCATGGATTTAGACAGTTTGACTACTTGAATCTACAAAAAAAAAAAAAAAAAAAAAAAAAAATTGGTTTTCAAATCAAGAACCCTAAAATTCTAGTTTTTTATCCAGACTCTTAAGGTGCCAGAAAACAACACAAAGCATTTACTTCAAACTATCTTAAAATCTATTTTTTAAGAACTGAGGACTCAAATTTGACAGTGCGCGGAGGAAAATTGAGTCTGAAAACAAGAGATGCGTTTGCAACTTAACAAGGGCAAAATATAATTCAGCCTACATTTAATAAAACTTAACCTCTAAATACAAACACATCGGAAAACAGTGTGATGCATTTTATGATTTCGTTAGAATTCTGTTGAGTTAAATGCATCGTAATATTTTGCTTATATCGTCGGAAAAATTACGTTGCATGCTGCTTTACTTTTTCCCTTAATGTGGGTAATTTGATCGCTATATCCTATTTATATACATACAGATTAAATAATCATCACACCTGCAGCACGTGTATTATCTAAGCGCAACGTGTAAGGGAAAACCGTTTTCATATGCGATAGCAACTAAGTAAATGTTCCACTATCATTCCTTATGAGACGAACAGCTTTAAAAAGATAGTGATAACAGAAACAGAAAATAATCTACCCTCTTCAAGACAGGCAAGACAGGTTTTCGCAAAAAATAAAAAGTTTCTATGTTTCCAAGATAATAACTAAAGCTTTAGTGTTGTTTTTAATGTGTTTTAAAAATATTCATTTTATCTATATCAAAAGATCACATTTTATGACTGGCATTTGTTGAGCATTTTTTGCGTTATTTTTCTTAGACAGTTCATGAGTACATGCAATTTGCAAGCACAAATTTGAAGTGTCGTCCTGAGGTTTTAAAATAAAATTTAGTTAAATAAAATTTCAGTATATTTCTCTGGTTTGTGATCTTAAATAAAAGAAACAAATATCGTGGGTAAGCAAAAAAATAAATAATTAACTAAAATTAATGTATTCAAGTATATTAAATTTTGTAACTTAACCTGATGATAATAGAGCGCAGTTCACTATTAATACTATGTAGAAATTACAAGAACAAATCATATTCTTTTTCTAGCATGTCTCAAAAAAATAAATAAATAAATAAATAAATGAAAATAAGACTACACAGGTTTAAAATTCGAGCCCTTTGTTCAGAAAAAAATTCATCCACAATTAATATGAAAAGCATTTTCTATTTGAAGAAGAAATGCCCTGTAAACTTGAAACACGCGTACGCACTTTGTTTTGCAATTTGTGTAGCATAACTATGTGCACTCTAATTTATTTTAACATTGTTTCAGAATGGAAAAAAGATTTTCCTTTTTACGATTTAGATAGCTGGAAAAATTCGCACAGAATATATTTAAAGATATCTCTAAATTCAATGCAATTTAGTCACCAAAAAGTGACACACACACATTATTCTCTAGATTTAATTGAGTAGAAACCCCCTTTTTGCAAGTTTCGGAGTTTTTCTGGTTTCTATAAAATTCGAACTATTAAACTTGAAAAGGTTTTCGATTTTGAATGCATTGTTTTTCAGCAAAAGATCAAGTCAATTGCTCAAAAGTAAAATATTTTTCAACACTAAAAGAAATCCAGTCCAGACTTTAGAGAAGCTTCATTTTATGGAGTGTAAGACATATGAATCAATGTTACACTGCTATGCAGTAACTTTGTATACGGCATATCCTTTGTGTCAGCTGAAAGTATCTGCTACTGGAATTGATATAGGGAAGTGTCTCTTTCCGTAAATTTCATTTAATGTATACTGAGTAGAAATCCATCTAAAAGAGTAATATTGAGTGTCGGCCCGTTTTTCCGGCTTGTATAAATGTAGTATAAAAAGTGTTGATGCTAGTTTAGTGTTTGATAAAGAAAAGAGATATAATCTAGTTAAAAAGTAAAACCTTAAAAGCTAAGACTGCGGAAATGTCAACATTGATGTCAATGTTTTAAACATCTATGTACTTTAAGTCAGTGTTTTCTGAACATATTGCATGTGTTAAGTTTTTACTTGAGTTTTAAAAAATCTGGTGTGTGGATACATGATTTTCCTTGTATGCATATTGTATAATATATTTAGTTTTATTAACTGAAAAGAAATGATTGCCACAAATGTAAGAGTTCTTTTATAAATTCAAACTCTTTCCTACAACTGTATAGAGTAAGGTACGAAAACGAATTGCTTTCTTCTAATAAAAAGTTTCGATGTTTTTGCGGGTGTGCGATTGCTCAAACAAAAATAGAGTGAAACATGTAGTTTCATATTTTTTTCCTAGTGGGGCTGCGTTAAAGACTTACAAACCTAGGCAGGGCCGTCATTTCAAGTGTTTCCGAGGGGGGGGGGGGGCAAAGGGTCCAGACACAATGCAATTTCATCAGAAAACATCAAATGCCAAGCCCACTTATATGTACAGACATTGATTTCTTAAAGTTAGGGGGGCAATTGACCCCCTAAATGACGGCCCTGAACCTAGAGCGGTCTCTCGCGATATAGCACCCTTTCTTTCATATGTGGCACTACTATCGGCTGATACCATTGTTTCTCCGAAAATTTTGACGTCCAGTTTCCTGAGATTCCTGAGCTTGCTTCATGGAGAAATTGCACTAGGGAATTAATTTTACCAAGAGTACTCAAAGGCATATGTGATACATGCTTTATAATCATACGACAGGGACGAGGTCAATTTGCACAATCTTGAAAGTCAACTTATTTGAACCGGCTCCTTTAGGCACAAGAGGTCAATGACTAGCCACTACACCACTCTGCCGGTTTAATGGATTATTAATTAAGGATAAAAATATATTATGAAAGAACTTATAATGATAGAAACATTCTGAATTTTCATGCGTCCTAGGTTGTGTCAAACCAATGCAGGAAACATTACTTTACAGGCAGTAATATCAGCAATGTTTAGCGTTAACTTCATATGAAACTAGAAAAATTTCGTCAAACTAACAGTGGAAACACTGCAACTTATTCTTTAAAAAGTCAGCTTTTGTCGTGAACTTGGAAACTCATAGAAAAGCGGTTGCCGCTCTGTAATATTTCAGTTTCTTTCAAAAGTATCAATGATTTGACTCAAAGAATACAGATACTCAGAAAGAATACCGATAATTTGCGACATTTTTTTTAAGAGGGAAAGTAATGAGTCAAATACAATGGAAGTTTTATTTTAATGAATACTTATATCTCTTATAATTTTAAGTAATATTAATAGTTTTAAGTGAATACTTTTGAGAAACTGCATATAATAATTAAAATAACAAGTAAACTTAATTCGTGAAATTTTCAGTTTTGTGTCAGATTTTACAATAAAAAAGGATTTGAAAAACGTTTTCTATTTGTCGGTACCCTAAATGCAAACGTGATTGGATATTTACTAAAAATGTGTGAGTAGAAGCCCATTCTTTATATGACAAAAGTTACAAAACAATCTGTAAGTTGTTACTCTATAAATTCGAAAACAAATTGTTTTCTAAAACATTGCCGATATTTTTTCTACTATTGAGACACAAAAATATAATCATACTGACATCCTAACATTTAAATACTATTTCTTGGTATTTAGCTTAAAATTATACTAATTTATTTTATTATTTATATCAGATATTGCAAAAAGATGAGTTATTAGATCAAAGTTTCACGAATAAGGAAACCAGGCTGTTCGCTACTCACGTGAATTTTAGCAAGATTTCTGAGTGTTTGATAAGAGAAACGTGTGATACCTTATCACATTGACATTGCCTCGCTTCAAAGTTCTCCACGTGTAACCTTTTGTCCTGGCACGTGCAATTTGTGCATAGTTTTTGCTTTTGAGAGATAACGTACAAAACGATAATATGCATCAAATGAAAAACAGAATTATTTAGGGAAAAGGAAAAAATTAGTTTTATAAGAATAAATTAAAACTACTGACTGTCAGCTTTGATTTCTACTTTTTTTGTACGGTAACAAACTGCTTTGGTGCAAATATAGACTCAGATCTCAAAAGTTATTCATCTAAGGGACAATATTTGAGTATAAACGCATTTCTAAATAAGTAAGATACATTATATTTATAATTCATTGTTAAGTGTACACTTTTGATTACCATTAAGGACAAGTGATTTTTCAGATTAAACATAAGTTTTCTGTTTACAGGTATTTATAATATGAACAAATAAATTGACTTACTGCTTATCATCGAGCAGCATTCCAAATTATCACGATTTTTCACCTTTTAAATTTTCTAAATTTTACATATTATGCGTCAAAAGAGCTTTTAATGCGTCGCTTAAACTATGTACTATTAAGTTCCCCCATTGGCTGTTTGTTAGTTTTTTTTTTTTTTTTTTTTTTTTTTTTTTTTTAACATTTTTTCCTCCAGAAAAAAAAGCCTGGTTTTAATTGAAATTTTCTTTCAGAATTTGAGATGAAGAGCAGAGATATAAGTAAAAATGAACTAATGGTGACACAAAAGTAAAACTAGCAAAAAAAAGGTCATTTCTTCGTATAACTCTACTCTCAAATTCATTTTTTTTTGTTTAAATGCTCATTGATTGAACTTATTATTTTTTAACCTTTTTTTGTTGCTGTTGTTTTTATGTTTATTTTTACGAACACTCAGTTTTTTTTTAAAAACATTTTTACAGGTAAATTAGCTGAAAGGTAAACCGTAAAGAAAAATAACAAAAGCTAATAATGCTATGTACCTAGATTCCCCATAGGAGTATCATACATAAAGTCAATTCATCCTCAATAAAAATAAGAAAATGTCATTGAAGCAAAAGCGTTGCAAATTTTATAAGTAGAGATAAAGTTAAATTTAAGGCAGGTTTGACAAGAAATAACTATTTTTTCACATTGTACCATTTATATTGTATTTATGGCATTTAAGGATCAGTTCAGTACAGAAATGTTCACATGTTGCAAATAAGAAAAAAAAAACATATAAATGCGTTGTTCAAAAGTTTCTAGTTCTGCACCGTAATTTGGGCTGCTTTCTCAAAGCCCATCAATAAATTCCATTAAGGGTAACTGCAGATGGTTCAAGAAAAGAGGGGCCATTTTTTTTTTAGAAACTCCAGCTTAAATTGAGCGAATATCATTTGATACAGCCACAGTCCTCTTAAACTTGAAACATCTTACCATACTGGTAAGTGATCATTAGCAATATAAGTTGTACACTATTTCTTTACCAGTTTTAAATTTACCAGTTTTTTTACCAGTAATTATTGACTAGTACGTTTGCAAAACAGTTCCATGAATTACCTTCTACGATCGATTACTGCAAAAGTTAACTTGTTTTTTAGAATTGTACCTTTAAAGATCTTTTCTTTTTCATAAATAACGTGTATGTGTGGTTTATGTGTATAATTTATTAGTATTGAACAAGGGATTTAAACTTATTTCTAGGAATTTATTGTAAAGAAGAATAGTGACAATTTTTCTAACTCACTGTGTACATTCTTTCTATTGTAGTTCAGTCTGAATATCAAGTAAACATGCTTATTTCATTTCCAAAATTCTTTTAAATAAATACACTCAGATATTTTGTTACTCGGTCATTTTCTCAGGTTACTGAACAATAATGAACAGCATACCTACTTATCCAGCAATTCATGAAAATATCATTTTAAATTCGGTATTTACTCATAAAGTAAACTTTTCTAAAAGCCGCTTATTTTACAGATTGTTATTTGGACAATAAATAACATATTTTTAACGGAGGGAATAACTTCTCCCTCTATTTGCCTTTTCCAGAAGCCTGCACAATATCCATCAGCAACTACCAAAGACTTTTGAATGCAACCAAACCCAGAATTGGTTCAATTACTGGCCCTGAATGCCAAACAACAGTTATTTATGATTACTTGCCGTATTAGATAGCAGGGGGGGGGGGAGGAAGCCAATGGGAAGATTCAAATATTCTAAAATGAGCCAGGAGTGTCGAGACGAAATGGTTGAAGATTGATGATTCTTGCAACTGGAAGCGAGTGTAGTTTATTTCGATGTACTACATTTTAGTAGAAAGAGTTTCAATGGAAGTTGTTTGATTGGATCGGGATTTTAAAACGGTAAATGGGAATGTGAACTCTTTGAACTCGAGTTATTACTGTTGAGAGATTACGGAGAGAACATTTTTAATAGATACGGATCAGAAAAGGGATATTTTATGCAGGAATCTAATGAGATAATGTATCTCTGAAAATGGACAATTTCGGTTTTTTTCCTAACCTTTTAGTTATTTTATTGGACAAAATAGCCTCATACATTATGCTTCAAACTAAGCATTTCTTTGTTTTGAATAAATTTTCGTTACTGATGTCAGTTAGTTTTAGAATTAATGGGCAAAAGTTGGCCCAAATATGCATTTATTCTTTTAAGTCCGTCTTTTATGACATAGTATTATTTCGAGGATTGTATTATAAAAGATATTATCTTCTCATATTTCTAGTGTTTAATGAACTTGCAGCACCAAGATTATCGGCAAGCTCTAACCTAAAAAATAATGAATTTTGATAGAAGCAAAGTCACCACTGTTAAGAGATAAATAAAAGAACAACACTTCTACAGATAGTATATTTGCTTTGATCGTACAGTTTGCGGATTATTAAATTGACGCAACTTTCAATGCACATGCTTACAGCACATGTTCGATATGATAGGTCCACCAGTAAAAACGAAAGTTATGTTGTAAAAAACAAATTACCGTAAGTACTGTTTTATAAACTACATTACTTCATTCAATGTGAAATAATTAATGAATAATTTACAAATGATAGGAAAACAAGGAAAACAAAAATTACGTGAAAAAGCTGTTTCAAAAGATCGGTCCACTGAACAAAACATTAAATTAATGTTAAATTAATAAGAAATGTTTCTACCTTTTCTCTGAATAAGCTCATAAAACCTATTCGGCATGTTTTCTATAAGTTTTTGCAAACAATTGGTCTTGATTTTTGACCATTCAGAGGAAATAGCCTTTTTTCAAGTCTACAGTACTGTTGTACTGTCTTCCACCAGGGCATATACCGCTCTTGTATACCCCACTTGTTTTCTACCGGGTTCAGGTCGGGGCTTCAAGGCGTCCAATAGATAATATGTAACACCATTATCCAGAAACTATTCAAAAGTGGATTTTGCAGTGCGCATCAACCTGTTGGAACATGAAGAAAGGACAACCAATGTGCTCTGATTGTGGAATAAAATATTCTTCAAGCAGCTGGTGATAGCCTGCAGCATTCAAGCGATCGTCTACAAATGCTATATCGGTTTGTTCTCCATTTCGAATCCGGCTCATACCATAACGAAACCAATACCAGCTTGCATCTTCCTGAATCCTGTATTGTTACGCAGATTGTGCGAGTTATGCTGCACGATTTGAACCATGTAAGTTGAATTTCTTTTAATTACTGAATATCACACGATGCCAATCTTGTTTAAAGGACATCACTTGCTGTGCGAATTTCAATCTCTTTTCTTCATTCTTTTTCGTCTATTTCGGAGCCGTTTTCTCTTTACGTAAACTAAATTGCCGAACTTCTTTACCACTCTATGAATTGTAGATTTTGATATTGGATGGTTTTGTTGTCTGGCCGAAGAGGATATGCTTATATTTCCAGATTTTAAGTCATTTACGATAGTCTTTCATTGTCGGGATGTAACTTTTGATGCGCGCCCAGATGCTTTTTTACTGCCATAAGCATTTCTAAGTTGCAAAGAAGTGTTTACAACACTATGCAATCTGTTTAATAGCTTACCTATTTCTCTATTCGATATTCCTCACTTTTTAATGCATCAGTTTTCCCTTGCTCAACCAGCAGAAGACTGCAACGATGACTCATTTCGTTAGATTAAAACATGATGTTCAAATCTGTTTAAATGCCTCCAAAGCAGCCTGCATGATAACGCAGTAAAACTAAGCAACGATATTTGTGCTTTTTTTTTTTTGAAACTGAACGTGATTTGTGCAAAAGTTCTGGATGCGAGCCTATCTTTCTGAAGTGGTCAGAAAATAAAAAATTGCATAAATTGAAAAGTAATTATTTATTTTAAAGAAATGTCTTCATAAATAGTTACAACAATTACTGATTTATTATCTCCACCAAAAAGCTGATTCCCATTGTCAATTAAAAGCTGAAACTTTGAAAAATGCGGGTGAACTTACCATTTCGACGCGCAAAGTAGTAGAAATTTGCAACAATAGTTACCACGCAAAAATGTATTTCATACTAAGCTAAACATTACCAGAAGCTAAGAAGCTTTCGTTGCCAAGGTCATCTCTAACTGTCGTCCCTCATAAAAACACTCGTAAAACAACAGACTAACGCCGTTTTTGAAAGTACTTGCAAAATGTCTTGGAGTATCTAATGTTTGTTCAAATAAAGCGGTTAAAATTTGAATTGACTGTAGCGGCCACCAATTCCGATGAATTCTAGTATCTGCAAGTTAAAGCTAAGTTAGTTATTTTACTGAAATTGTACAATGTATCACAGTCAAATTTCCTGGACAATGGAGCGTGTAAACAAATTATACATTGATGTGATGGACGTACGATTTCATGTAAAGGTTTGTTGAATACTGCAACACGTTGAATAGCTGAATTAAGTTTTCTCTTTACTGACAGAACAATGTGCGTATTTCTACGACCACTTTTAGAATTAAGGAAGAACCAGAATGCTTATATACAGATTGGTAAACAATATATGTGTGTCTTAATCTTATGAAATTAAAAAAATACCGTATTGATCTAGATTTTAGACCCAGTTTTTGATAAAACGAAATCAGTTCACATTTTGTTATGAGAATTTTATTTGGACATTTTTAAATAGTTTAGTATTATGAAAATAAATCTAAATGAACCTTTCTTACCAGCATGGTTAATTAATGGCATGGTGCCAGTATTGTCTAAAATGACCTTTTTAAAAATGATTGATGCAAATGCCATAGCACGCAACATTGAGTCATAAATATATGAATAGATATGCCTCAACAGTTTTAAATTATCTCCAATAAGGTATAGACGCTTTATAAGTAACCTGAATTGTTTAGATTAACATCGTGCTAAAGACACAAAAATAAATAAATAAATAAATACATAAATAAAAAAAATAGATAAAATAATAAAAGTTTTTATATCGTTGACGAACTGAAGTCAAAAGGTTTTTTGTTTATTATAAAGCAGTAAGACTTACTCAGTTTTTAGTTAAAACCAGTTTAGTAGATTTTAGTTTTAGCAGAAAGGTCGATTCAGATTGCCTGGCTGTCAATATGAAATCTTGTACATGTTAGGTTTAATTTTAACACGTTTTGTGCACTACTAATATCTATAAATAGTACGTCAATTGAATTATTTAGTTAAAAATATGCCTCAATCAGTTTGTTACGGAATTTTCCACTAAGATATATCCAAGAATACTTCATTAATCTGGCTTCTCCAGACCCTTTTGGAAGCATCAAGGAAGAAATTGGTAAGATAATTTTATATTTTAAGAACTTCATCTGACTCTAAATACTATTAATTGACCCAGATTTTAATGTATGAATTAAAAGAAATTTGCAACAATGGTTAACATGCAAAAAATTACTTAATTCTTGTAGAATTAATATTACTAACAAAGATGAGAACATTTCAATTGCTGAAGTCATCGCTAACTGGCGTAACTTGTAAAAGCACTTGCGGAATAGTGGACATACTAAAGCCATATTTGATATAAATTAAAAATTTCTTGAAGTTTATTTTAGACCAGAATTCAAAATAAGCGTGATCAAATACTTGTTCAAATGAAACGGTGAAGATTTCACTTGGATCGAATGGCCACGATTTCCAATAAAATATCCCTCCAGCAATTTACAACAAAGTTGGTTACGTTAATGAAATTGTACAAGGGATAACAAGCAAATTTCCTGACAATGGAGCTTATATACAAATTATACATTAATGTGACAGTCATGCAATTTCCTGTTTACTTCAGCAAGTTGAAGAGTTTAGTTAATATTTTCTCTTCTCTTAGGGCCCTGCTCCACATTGACGTAAAGCAGAAACGTAAAACGGATTACATAGTGTTCCTATGGAAAGTACCCGGATTTTCGGTTTCTGCCTTCGGTTTCGGTAGCGTTTTACGCTGATGTGGAGCAGGGCTCTTACAGAGCAATGAACGTGTCTCTACGAATCAATTTTACAAGTAATGAGTATACTTAAAAAGAGACCGATAAAACATATACATTTGTCTTCACCTTATGACATTAAAAAACTATCCTATTTATCTAGATTTAGCAGCCCCGGTTTTTGATAAAGCGACATCAGTTGACATTTTGTTGTGAGAAAAATTTTCGCACATTTTAAAATTATAGTATTATGAAAAATTAATCTAAATTAACAAATCTTACCAGAATGGAAATTGGAAAAACGACATTTTTGAAAATGAATGACCCAAATGTCATTGCGGTCAACATTCAGTCATACACAGATGAATAGATATATTTGTAGATTGTGTGTGTGCGCGTGTTTTCAAATTGTTCGAATTTTCTAACGTTTTTATACATCACAGCATAAAATATGCATTGAAATTTCAACAGCAATGAAAAACCATAGTATATATTTTTTTACTGCAACAACATATTATTCCTCTAAAAATGATTATGTTCTAATCTCATTTTTGGTACACTTTTCCCTAAAATTTTGAACGAAAATATTTCCTTGAGATTGGTAGCAAATGTTTCAATTTTGTTTGTGTTCGTATTATTTTTAATTGAGATTATTTCCCTAAATGGCTTAGAATTTGAAGAACATATAAAAAGTTAGATTTTCGCTTCAAACTTCTGATATCTTTACTCTGCCTCTTATTACTATTGTTGTAACTTTCATTGCCTACATAGGACGCCACCGTTAATATACTACTTAGGTCTCTAAAATTCTATGCTAATGGTTTACACTCTTAAAGGTTAATATTGCTTAGTTGGTTTAAATTATTTGCTTATTTTGAGTTCCCCCAACGTATATGAAGAAGAAAAACACTTTTTAATAGCGTCCTAAATAATGAGTTAAAAAAAAATAGTTTCGTTTTTTCAATGACCAGTTTATGTAAGTTTATAAAAATATTGCTTACTTAATATTCCAAAAAACAATAATTTCCTTTTTTCAAGTTAGCATATTGAGCAAATATAGGAAAAAAGCGCATTAAGATATAATTAATTAAGCAATTAAAAATGTTGTTTTTAACATTTGATCTTTTGTAAAAGCTAATGGGATATGATTAAAAAAATAGATTTTGAGCCAAAGTGCTTTGAATAGAAAACTATTTTTTCCCGTTTTGCCTTTAATATATGAGCTTATTGTTCATCGTTGTCAATTTCCTGTAATTTGTAACCTCCGCAGAAAAAAAAAAAAGACCAACTAATTACGGACCTAAAAAATCTTAATTTTCATCTTCTATGAAAAAAATATTATGTATTACCTTACAATTTTCGAAAAGAAGTCCAGTTATTTGTTTTCAGCCAGAGAAAACATTTTAAAGATTTTTTAAAGATAAAACTCTACCACATGTATGTAATTAATAATAAAAGTCCCTGCGTTTCATTATTAAATTATTTGTTTTATTTTGCGAGCGTCATGAGGTGCATTTATATTTCTTATCGGGTGATCTTTTTAGGTAATAGATTTTTTTATTATTATTTTGTTATAATTGCATTAAAGTTTTTTTTTTATTTTTCTGAAAGATAATTTGAAAAAAAACTTTTGAACGCGTGATTAAAATAGTAGTATTTCTTGCTTAAAAATGGTTACTTAAAAACGTTGCCAATAAGAAATTTTTAGAGGTATTTTTTAGAAATATTAAGAAACATGGATAAAAAGATAACCTGGGCGGTATACGAGTATACTCGTCGAATAACATTTTACATTAGAAATAGCAATAGTAATAGCCTAGTATATCACTAATGTATTATGTTTAATTTAATGACACCATTTAAGTAACCCTTATAATTAATTGGAATACTAACTTTGCGACGAAGTTTAATTTAAAGTGGAAGAGTAACCTAACAAAAAACCTCAGTAATAAAAGAAAAACAAAATTTTTAGACTGTAATTCTAAGAAACTTTTGAAAACTAATTCTAAATTTCCATGTATATCCACATTACATTTTCCGCCAATAAAATAGTGAAAATAATATATTGTTAAATAATTAGCTTTATCTTTATTTTTGTAAGTAAAAAATCTACGCTTTCTTTTATCACATGATTTTATACCTACGGACTAGTTATTTTAACTCATGTGGCTCTAATATGTTAATTTGCGTCAATAAAAAGCAGGAAGTAACATTCCAGTCTGTGTGTGTGTGTGTGTTTGAGTGTGCACGCGTGTGTTTGTATCTGCGCGTGTGCACGTTTGTGAGCATACAAATTTACCATTGCTCCATAGCCCATCCAAGCTAAAAATGCAATATTTATTTCTAGATTTGATAACGTATTGCTATGTTTCTTTCTTCACCATTTTTAACCTACTTTACGCCACAGAACATTCGTCATTTCAATAACACCTTATTAGGAGAAGGGTGGGCATAGTGGCCACTGCGGGCAAAGTGGCCGCTTGAAGTTTTCCTCCCTATATGGTGCTGCAGAATAGCGGCAATAGACTCAACTACTCGCCCGGCAGCCGTTGTTGTGTTGTTACAGTTTGGTGCCGCTCAGACGCAAACTCATGGAGATATCGCAAATTTTTCACTTTTTCGACCCTCTGATGTTAGGTAAGTGCATCACATGTTTCGCTTTAGTTTATTGTAGGACTAGGTGAAGTAAATTTTACATCAATCTCTAGCTTTGAATTCATATGTCTCAACAGTAGATACAACAACAGGTTGTACGTAAAATATTGCTCTTTCAAAAATGGCGCGCAAGAGGCAAAGTGGCCACAGCCGTGGCCACGTGGAAACGTCGATTGTTTTTTCTGTGGTGATTGTTACTCGAAATATAAGGACAACAAAGGCTGGATTAGATGTTCTGGGTGCCTCAAATGGGCTCACGAAGATTGCACAGGAGCCGAAGAGGAGGACGATGAGTTTATTTGTGATTTATGTAAATACCAGTGATTTCATAACTTCACATACGTTTAGTAATGCCTATTTTTGTTTAAAACCCTAATACGAGTTCTGAAACTAAATGCGTTTATTTTTTTCATACTATCTAAATCGATTTAGGCAGTGGCCACTTTGCCCTACCTAGTGGGGCAAAGTGGTGACTTTTAGCTTTTGGTAAAGTAAAAATTTTGTACAAATAAAGTTTTAAAATCTAGTTGTTTATATTTTTAAATCAGACCTAAGTAACCATACTAAATGTTGAAGGGATTTATAAAATGTTTCAATAAAGTTTAGGGGTGGAAAAAAATAGATGTTTCTTAGCGTGGCCGCTATGCCCACCCTTCCCCTACATACGTTATGTTTAAATGTTCTACTTCAGAAATGCATGAGATTAAGCTAAAATATAACTTTAACTATAGAGTCACATGAGGTTCGCCGAGCTTTTGTCAGCGACCTGCAAAAAGCAGTCAAAAGCTTTCCCAAATCGTAATAGGGGTTCATGTTCATCCAATTTGGATAAAAATACAGGTTCAACCCCAAAAAGTTATAAATTTTTGAATTCTCAAGTATTGGTGACCCTGAAAAAAGACCATCAGTGTCATGCATTTAGAGATATTGCACGTAAGAAAAGTACGTCACGTTTTATTCATTCTTATATTATTGCACGTGTAAAATAGTTATACGTCTGCAGATTAAGAGAAACATTATGTATGGAACTCACACGAACAGTTAAGTGACCCTCGGCAAATGAGCCTTTCAAATAAGAGAAAAAGTCTATAAAAAAATTAAAAACGCAATCGAAGTTCAAATGGGAGCAATAATAAAAATATTTCTGAAGAAAATAGGTTGATATAAATGATGATTAATTAATTAGGGTTAGGTGAGGTGAAATAGGTCATTAAAAATCCTTTAAAAATATGCAAATAATGTATTCTTTCTGTGTTTCAACTTTAATGTATTATTGGTAGTCAGACATCATTTTGTATGAAAAATTAGCTGCAACTTCTACTTTAAAATTATTGGTGGTTTAATGCTTTCTGTAGCAGGAGCTTGGAACTGTTCATCATAAAGGCTTTTGATTTAAAGAAAAAGGAAGTGCGCAATATTCTTCTAACCTACAACCTGGAGAACATTTTCAAGATTAATTTACTAAACATTTTGAAGTAAAAAATATATAAAAAATGATTTGGGAAGGTTGGACTAAAACACGTGTAGAGTAAAATAGATCATGGTTTGAATTAGGCTAGGATTATATTGCATATAGTAAATAGCTAATCATGTTGTATTTTTCAAAACATGTTCGAATGTTATGGAAAGGTGGTTTTTTTACCAGCAAGGAAAAAAGTTTTGCTCAAAGGAATCCTAGAAAATATTCTACAGTTCATATCAAATAATGTTATTGAAGCAATGACATCAACAGCTGCTATCTCAACAACAAGTGAGGCTGTTTCTTCAATATGCGGACTACATGAGTCAAGTATAGGTTTTTTTAAACTATTTATTAAAGCTTCTATTACAAGCAGACTTCTATCTACACCGATAATCTGACGTAAGTAAAGAAGCTCTGAAGAATGCCCGAAGAAAAAAAATATGTATTTAAAAGCAAACTGATGAAATTTTAACAAGCTCGAAAACTTTTAAAAGATAGCGCACAGAAAAATTCCAAATCAACAATAAATCAATTAAACTGTTTAAAAAACACATGCATGAACATAAAAAAATAAAAAATAAACATTTTCTTTAGAAGAAAAATGTGCAACGGAATCAGAGTGTACTGATGACGGTTAACCTTACAAGTTAGAAATTAAACTGTTTAAAAAACACATGCATGAACATAAAAAAATAAAAAATAAACATTTTCTTTAGAAGAAAAATGTGCAACGGAATCAGAGTGTACTGATGACGGTTAACCTTACAAGTTAGAAATTGTATACAAATAAGTTACAATTTTAGGAAATTAGTTCAAGAAGCCTATTTCGTGCCATGCTTATTTCCCACTGTCAAGATACAGAGGGATTTCCAAAAGAAAGTGAACGTTCTGATTTTCTCAGAAAAAATCAATCATGTTTGGAAGGCTGATGCATTGAAAATAAGGACTAAGTAATTCCTGACCCTCAGATGAGCTACAGAAGACAATAAATACTCTTAAAAATTTTTTTTTTACCAATTATTACTCATTAATTATTAAAAGTAAATATTTAACATTCAATAAATTGCGCATTTTTAAAGCATAATATATTTTATTCCACATGTGGGGCCCATGAAATGGGGGAAAAATGAAAAGTCATTGACAACATATTTCATAACCAAATTATTAATTCTAATACTTCATTGCTTCAGAGATATTTCGCTATAAATGCTATAAGAAATGTTCAGTTGCATAACCTAAGCATATACAGTTTACTCCGTAGTTGATATTTTATATAATTTTTACTCTCAGAGTGTAATTGAAAATTTGCTGTTTTTTAATCTACTTAACACCACCTAAATTTACTTTAGGGGTATGGGATGAATAATACTCAAAATGTACTTGACCGCACTTGTATCGTGATTGTCCCTAAACAAGCCACTTCCAAAACGAAGGCGTATGAACTCGTTTTCCTTCCCTTAGGAACAAGAAATATTGTGCCATATATCTCCAAAACAAATTTGTTTTCAAATCGGGTTTTGAACGGACAAGATACGCAACATGAAGTTATACTTCATGCTGAAAGAATGTCTTCCTAGAAGTAACGAAGGCGAAAGGATCCAGGGAAAAGTAAAGATACAATTCGAATTTTTTATTTGTTAAAATTTGAGTTCTAAGAAAATTTTCATTATAATTGAAGGGACATGATTATTTTGAGAATATGAATGTAAAATTCGAAAATTAACATTGAAAACATAAAATAGTCAACTCTGCCATTCTAGGAAAAGATGATATTTTACATTAAAAACAATTTTATTCATTTTTTTTTAAATCTGATAAGGTGATATTTTTCTTGTGCAAACAAAAATAATTCTGGATAAGAAGTCTAGAGACTCAGCCCTTCGCTCTTCCACGCTACAGAACCAGGTTCGATTCCGGGTTTGAGCAGGAGACCTAAGTTCGATTCCGGTGTTGGGCAGGGTTTTTCAGCCTCCCCCCCCCCTTCAGTGAGTGCATAAAATGAGTACTGAATGCGCTTGGGCACCATACCACGGTTCGGATGTAAATATGATTGAAACAGCTGACTTGCAACCCAGTCATGAACACTGAGGTGGACAGACCCAAGTAGCATAATCCCGTTACATCACGTTTTCCCGAAGAGTTGACATAACGTTACTTGTAACGTAAAAAAAGCGATAATTTGTCAAGTTGCATTTCGGTAATGCAACGGTTGCAGAACAGTTGCTTGTCACGGTTTGTCAACGATACTGAAACGCTACATCAATGACATTTTTAACGTTATATCAACCTTAATTTGCAACGCTTCATGACGTTGCAGCAGCATTCGACTTTTCACCGATTCATCAAGATCAAAGATTTACAAACATTTTAAATAAAAATTATATAATTCAATGATTTTATTCAATTGCTTTTGTCAAAAAAATATCATCTGTATTCAAACCGATCAAGGTGATCTTTATCGACGTTGATTTAAATCAACGACGATAACACTATTTTAGGGTTACGGACTCTTAAGAAATTTCCAAAGTACTAAAATAAGAAAAGCATGTTTTTAGAACTAAAGACAACGAATACTCACCAGAAAGAAAAAACTTCACAAAAAAAAGTAATGCAGAATACATACCTTTATTTGAATCTAATTGACTGATTGAGCAAAATTACAAAATAATAACCGATCACGCACAACACAACAGCAGAGACTCGACAATGAAGAATGCAAAGATTCCCGCCAAAAGCGACTAGTTGAGCAGTGGATGTAGCAAACAACGATAAGCAACGTGATGTTGCGTTATCTTTCAGCATGTTTGTCAACGTTTCAAGTATAATTAATTTGCCACGAAATGTTGCGTTTCAAAATTTTGCTTTTGTGACGAATCTTCAAAATAGCGTGTTATCACGTTGCCTGGAAAACAGTAACGATCTGTCAACCAATTGTAACGTAATGAAACGTAAAGGTTGTGTTTCAGTGTTACTTGGGGAGTAGGCCTTTACCCTCTTGAGTTTGGTTTAGTGTTTATTTTTGAGTAAATTTAAGTGCAATTTGTTTTGTTAATTTTTATTTCACACAAAGCGGATTATTTATTTTCATTTATTTATTTATTCTATAACTTAGCTATGTGCACTTCCACCAAGCTTTTTTATGTTCGGGTTGAGTTTCTTTTTAGTTGAGTTTCCACCTTTTGCAACAGCTTGAATATTTACTTCAGTTCTCGCTTAACAAGAGGCTAAAAACGTAGCAGTTGTTTGGAACGTGTAATTGTTTTCATTATAAACGCGAAACGCTTGGAATTTTGAGGGTCACAAGTGAATCGGTGAGTGCAAAAACAAAATCAATCACAAAAATTCGAAAATTCGTTTTTTGTGGAAACAAGCTGTGGGAGGCAGGATGTGTGTTGATGTTAAAAATCCCGTCAGTCAGGTTACTAATTCAAAAGATAGGGGGCCTAAAGCAGGGTCTGTTATTTGAACGTTGACCGTAGAAATAATGCTACAGTTCAGACGTTTTTTCTCTCTCCTAAACAATTTGAACTTCCGTTGTTTATGGGCTCACCGATTCAACTATAAACGGTACTTTTTTCTTTTCAAGGAATTTTGTGTAAAAACTTTAAGTAAATCCACCGGCTACTTCTCACCTCAACAAACATTAAACTCTGTCTATGAATAATTTTTGCCTAATTATATTTCTCTGACTGACACTAGATGTCGCCACATCCTTGATAGTCACAGCCATTTCCATCCAGATGAAAAGTAAAAGCTTAATAAAACAACGTTGAAAAACACAAACGTGCAGGAATACTGCAGACACATGTTTCGGCGTTATAGTTATAAGGAATGTTTTCAGTGCAAAAATATGAGCTTATGAATGCGCAGACATACGACATCGGATGTATGGGTATCCATGAGCTCGTATTTATCTAAATCATTTTAGATGAAATGTTTTTATTGTTGTTGTCACTAGATTTTCTTTTCTTCTTTTTTTTTTTTTTTTGGAATTGAAAATAACAATCCAACAGAGTATAAGGTTCGTAAAACTGAATTAATATCATCATAAGACAATTTCAAAGAGTACAAAATTACATTTTGCGAAGCAAGATCTATGATACTGTGCATAGTTACCGAAGAAGATTTTTCGACGAAATCTATAATTCAAGTATATTCAAGACTTTTTTTTGTGATAATTAAGTCCTTTCCTTTTACTTATGAAGAAATAAAATATTATTTAATTTTGTTATTGCACGTTGTTACTATTTATTTAAGTACAGTTGAAACTTCATTACACTGAACTTCAAGGAACCCTTAAAATCAAATTGGCTTAATTATAGTTTTTCCTACTCAATAGATAAAAAATAATAAACAATAGGGTTTTATGGGAAATGTAGCTTTTCTTAGCAGCGATTCGCTTTAAGCGTGTCCGGATAAAAAAGGTTCTTTTGTATGAAAGAAAAGGAGAAATATTCCTCTTGCTCTAGTTCTGCTCAGTAGATGGCAGCATCAAACTGAATTCTTTTGAAGAATTCTATTACGGATTCGTCTATAAATTATGTCAGTTTTTGAGGGGTAGAGGGGGTTCGAACCATTCTACAGCTGTTAGCACTGCTAATTTTAAACAAATATAAGTATAAAAATAAAACTATTTCAACCGTAAAACATTAAAATTTCTCAACTTTAGCCGTACCAAATTTTTCATAATTGTAACAATGTATCTTAGATAACATGTTTCTGTCGAAGCAAAATAAATCAATAAATTTACAAAAATTTTAAATTCATCTGAATTGCAAAAAATAATCATTACGAACATAATATTAGTTATATGGGAAAAAGTGGGGAAAGACGACGATACTAAGCTTCAAAATATATTCCTCTCGCTTCAGGTTGGGAGTTATAATTTTGAAACTAACACCCAGGACTTCTTTAAAGTGTTAAGTTTTATGTAAAAAATTGAAACTCTCTCTTTGGTTCCCTTCTTTCAAACTATGAAAACTATTTCAACAAAAATAAAAAGCATTTTTCTTCATCTTACCCCACCTATCAGCTAATGACGAATGGAGATGATAAACATTACGAGAGAAAATAACACTTTTAAAATACGTACTAAAACAGATTAAATTGGTAGGACCAGCATGTTCTCCTATCCCTCAACAACATGGTTTTAGATTGTTGTTTCCTTATCTAGCTCGCAAGTAGTTCTTCAGTTGGAAAGAAAACGGCTGGGTGATTATGGATAGAATTTTATTTCGTCATTCATTTACAATGATAGACTCTATGTATCTCACACGCTATCTAAATATTTTATAATATTGCTACCCATCAAAAAAGTCTTATCCACTCTTTTAAACCAATCTTTTAAGAGTGATTTTTTTTTCACTTTTGATTTTGTTCGAAAATCAATTGTGACTGGTATTTTTATACCAACTAGTAAAAGCAAGTGAATAAAGAAAAGTGTGAAAAAAGTAAACCAATTCACTACTCAAAACGAAACTAAGTCTGAAAATATAGTACGAAAGGAGATTTTTCATTTGCATCCTATTCATTTTCTTCGTTGTTGCCGTGAACCGTGAAGGGTAACTCGTTAGTTTGGTCTCTGGGCCCTAATCTCAGTAAATCTCATAAAACTTATACTATTCCAAATCCGAGCCGGGCCCCCCTAAGGGCCTGTCCCCAACTTTCCGAATACCCTCTTGTCGGATGTAGTTTTCTTGATGGTTATTGGTAAAAGACAAATGATGAGCAAATAAAGAAGGAACTACGTGTTGCAAACTACTCCTACAGTCGAATGAATCATTTTACGAGGGTGGTACCATAAGTACCCGGCCTGACTGAGAGATTGCGGTAGTTGTTTGATAAAAACCATTGTATTAGAAATTATGCCATCTATAAAGCAAATGTTTTAAACTACATGTATATGACGCAATGTTGGTTAGTTTTTGTTTGGTAACCATCAATAGTGAACGTTGTCGGCAACTTTGAAAATTGAGAAAGTTGGTCATCGGTATGTGATACAATACTTTTACTTGAAAGGTCTAGGCCCAACCAATATAAAAGCTGCACTGGATTCTACTCTAGGTGAGTCTGCTCCTACGTTTATAACAACGGTAAAATATTGGGTAGTGGAGTTTAAGCAAAGACGAACGAGCTGCCAAGACGAGGATCACAGTGGTCGACCAAATGAAGTGACCACTCCAGAAATGGTGGAAAAAGTCCCCAAAGCGGTACTGGATGATCGAAGACTAAAAGTGCGTGAGCTAGCAGACATAGTGGGCATTTCAAAAAGTGCGGTACATCGCATATTATCTGAAAAAATGAGCATGAGAAAGTAGTGTGCAAGATGGGTGCCGCGTTTGCTCACACTCGAGCAGAAAGTGTAGTGAAGACGTTTCAACTGAGTATTTAGCGAAGTTTCACAGCAACAAAGCAGAATTTTTGCGCCGTTTCATAACCATGGATGAAACATGGGTCCATCACTTTACACCAGAGACAAAAGAACAAACAAAACAATGGACTGAGAAAAGAGAACAGACTCCAAACAAGGCGAAGACCGTTCCATCTGTGGGCAAGGTCATGGCGTCAGTTTTTTGGGATGTGCATGGGATAATTTTTGTTTATTATCTTGTAAAGGGCAAAACTATCAACGGCGAGTATTACGCGAACTTATTGCAACGTTTTTTTGAAGAAATTAAGCAAAAGTGGCATCATTTGGCCAAGAAGAAAGTTTTGCTTCACCAAGACAATACTCTCGTTCACAAATCCGTCATCGCAATGGCAAAATCAATGAATTAAAGTTTGAATTGCTACCTCTTGCACCCTATTCGCCAGATTTAGCCCCTTCAGGTTATTTTCAGTTCCCAAACTTGAAAAATTGGTTGAGTGGTCAAAGATTTTCCAATAATAAAGAAGTGATGTCGGCAGTTGATGACTATTTTAAGGAGCAAGAGAGTTCGTATTATAAAACATGTATCGAACTTAGTGAACGTCGCTGGGAAAAGTGTATTGAGCTAAAGGAGATTATGTTGAAAAATAAATACATTTCTTTCAAAATATTTGTTTTTTCTTTGTAAGGTCGGGTACTTCTGAGACCACCCTCGTAGTCACAAAGAAGTGATCTCGTAAATTTAAGACCATTCTAACGTTACTCTTCCTACAATTTCTTGTCTCCCTTTTTAATTAGTGTTCATGCTCATATAGATGATGTGCTCGTATAACTGTCTCGTGTTGTTTAAATACATCTTCTAATATGGATATCGAAATAGTATTAGTTTCTCTATAATAAGTCTTTACGTGCTCGTCGTCTACATGAGTACTGACTAACTCCAAGTTCTATGGATTCAAAAATAAACAAAAGCAGCGGCCTACCCAGGATATAAGGATAAGTCAATTTTATCTTCAAAAACTATGGAGAAAGTATTGAAAAATTTGGTGGGTGCTGAAAAACAGCTGAGAAATTAGTACGCTTTCGAGTTAGAGCCCTGCTCCACATCAGCAGAAAACGCGACCGAAACCGAAGGCAGAAACCGAAAATTAGAGTACTTTCCATAGGAATACCATTTAATCCATTTTACGTTTCTGCTTTATTTTTCTGCTTTACGTTAATGTGAAGCAGGGCCCTTAGTGTTTTTGACGTAATTAGTTATCTAGTATAGTGGTAAGGAGGCAGTTTTTTTCCCTTTTTGTTCAACATGGTTGCTTTCTTGTAGACCATGTGCAGTTTAGACAGAGGTACGGAGCTAAAGTTGCTGACTGTGAGAAAACATTTGAGAAGTTGATAGATCATGGAGGTAGGCTGACTAGATAGTTTGAAATGGGATAATGAGTGGTTCGGCCATCCTTTTTCTTTTCTGTTCTTTTTTGTGTCAACAACATCAGCAGCCTACAAAGCTTAAAAATCTTGCTCTGCATTAGGGTTGATGTTTAGAATTTTACTTAAAAGAACATTTTAGAAAAAATATAACAGATTTCAGAACACAGCTGAAAATTTTTCTAAAATATAAAAAATACTTTTATTCTTTGAACGCCATCGATACTACTTTTAAACATCAGTTTTGATGTCAGGGAGCAGCCATTTACTTTACTACAAAACTTTGAGAGGGATAGCTTCAGTTTTACATCCTTTGAAAAGTTTGTTAGTACCTGAAAAGTAGGGTTTTCTACTAAAACAGCTCTCACCAAAGCAAATGAGTTAACATTCAATGTTATTTTTCTGGCTACTATTTTCCCCTTCCATTGGGTGTCATTTTTATGACAGTATGCAACCCCCTTCCCCTATTTTCAGCAGGTGGCTCGGATTTGGACCATAGCCCTTATTTGGATCCGTTCCTCCACATTTAGTACACTAAATTTGAAATGAGTTGGCACGGGAAATTTTTTTCATACCCAAACTGGAACACCACTTCTTTGGAAATCAGGACACAAAAGTTCATCAGTTACAACCGTAGGAGATAAAAAAAAAAATAATTCATGATTCAACTGGACACCTGAAAGAGGTTTTCTTTAAACCACTACTCCTTGGCGAGCATATGTGCAAACTTAGTTGAACATGTACCCTTTCTTCATCACGATGTGAAGATAAAGATGGCAAATATAGAATCCCCCTCCCCCTTATTTGACCACTACTTCCTCCTCGTGTTGAGAGTCTGTTTAAACCTTCAATAAAATGAAACACGTACTATACACTGAAGTGACAAAAGTCATGGGATACCTCTTAATATCGTGTCGGCCCTCCTTTTGCCCGGCGAAGTGCAACAACTCGACGTGGCATGGACTCAACAAGTCGTTGGAAGTCTTCTGCAGGAATATTGAGCCATGCTGTCTCGATAGACGTCCATAATTGTGAAAGCGTTGATGGGGCAGGATTTTGGGCACGAACAGACCTCTCGATGGTGTCCCATAAATGCTCAATGGGATTCATGTCGGGCGATCTAGGTGGCCAAATCATTCGTTGGAATTGTCCAGAATTTTCTTCAAACCAATTGCGAACAGTTGTGGCCCGGTGACATGGCGCATTGTCATCCATAAAAATCCCATCGTTGTTTGGGTACATGAAGTCCATGAATGGCTGCAAGTGATCTCCAAGTAGCTGCACATAAGCATTTCCAGTCAATGTTCGGTCCAGTCGCACTAGAGGACCAAGTCCATGCCATGAAAAAACAGCCCACACCATTACGGAGCCACCACCAGCTTGAACAGTGCCTTGCTGACAGTTTGGGTCCATGGCTTCGTGGGGTCTGCGCCACACTCGAACCCTACCATCGGCTCTTACCAGCTGAAATCGTGACTCATCGGACCAGGCCACGGTTTTCCATTCATCTAGGGACCAACCGATATGCTCACGTGCCCACGAGAGTCGCTGCAAGCGATGTCGTTCTGTCAGTAAAGGCACTCGAGTCGGTCTTCTGCTGGAATAGCCCAAGAAATCCAAATTTCTCCGCACAGTTCTAGCAGACACGTCCATTGTACGTCCCACATTGATTTCTACGGTGATTTGACGCAGTGTTGCTTGTCTGTTAGAATTTACGACTCTTTGCAGACGTCGCCGGTCTCGATCTTTAAGTGCAGGCGGTCGACCACTGCGCTGTCCATGGTGGGATGTTATGCCTGAAATTTCATACTCTCGGCACACTCTTGACACAGTGGATCTGGGAATGTTGAATTCTCTAACGATTTCCGAAATGGCATGACCCATGCGTCTAGCTCCAACTAACATTCCGCCTTCAAAGTCTGTTAATTCACGTCGTGCGGTCATCATCACGTTAAAACCTCTTTACATGAATAACTTGAACAGAAATGAAAGCTCTGTAAAAGCACTGCGCATTTATACCTGTTCTATGCGATGCTACTGCCATCTGAAAATTTGCATATTGCTATCCCATGACTTTTGTCACTTCAGTGTATTTCTATACCAGCTCTATTGTGCTATGTTGAAGTTAGTTACAGTTTTCTAGTGGGAGCGACTGTTAATGCAAAAATTTCCTGCTTTGGGCACTCACATGGATCTATCTGACTTTAAAATACATGATCCGGCATAAAAACCTCTGAGAAGGCACTGTAAGCTGTGGTGGGCAGACGGGGATAGATTTTTTAAAAAATAGATAACAATAAAAATATCCATTTACAGTTGCAGCATTGACGTGGTGCAGTGAACATATCATTGTTATGTGTTGCTATGATGTATCGAACTTATCAAACCAGGCCCGTCATTTAGGGGGGCAGGGAGGTCAATTGCCCCCCCCCCCCGGGCTTTGAGAAATCAATGTGTGTATATATAAGTGGGCGTGGTTTTTGAGGTTTTCCGATGAAATTACATTGTGTTTGGAACCTTTGCCCCACCCCTGGAAAAACTTGAACTGACGTCCCTATATCAAACTAATATCATCGTAGTGACGTCAGATTCTCAGACGTCACTGGGACATAACTCTTACATTTTCATATCTGTATAGAAGAATGCAGCAAGAATTGCGCAGTGGTGACAGTCTCGATAAAATGTAGCTGTATACGTATAATGTATTATATCTGTAGTGAAGTTTTTAGATTCATTAAATGTTCGGGATACGAAGTTTAACTTCGTATCCCGAACATTTAACATTTACAAAACATTTACAAAATTACAACGACATTGTTGAGTTAGTTTTCCTAGCATCGTCCTTGTTCACATTTCTTACACCATACATAACTTTCACTTTGATAGTTGCTATCTAAGTTATGGTAAAAGTTTTAAATATAACGGATCAATAGAGTGCTCGACTTTATGATATTTAGTACGGGTAAAAAATCTAAAAAGATAGACTAAATGTATGCAAAATTATAACTTTTTAAACTACAGGCTGCCTCCGTTGATTGCGAAAACTTATATTTGCCAGAAAAAAATCCAAGATTTCAGCGTTGTCTTAGGGACTGCCGTGGTTACTTTACTGTTTGTTTATTTTGTATTATTTTGAGAAAATTATTTAGTCTTGCTACATTAACACAAGTAAGGTACAGTAAGAGCATAGTTTAAATCATTTAAGCACGATTTATTTTCAAAAGTAAATTTTTGTTTGTGAAAAAACTTCGTTTTTTTATTTTTATTTATTTATCTTTTAGTACCACAGCGATGGCTTTTTACTGTAGTAATGCTTCTGAATAAGGTGCGAGGAGGAAAAAAAATGCAGAAAAAACAAAAGTAATAGAGCAAAACTGATGTCTTAGATTGGTCGTATTGGTAGTCAGCAACTTGGAACTACCTGGCCCAATTGACTCCAAAAATCGAGTGTCAATTAAAAGTACAGTAAAACTCCTCTGGAGCGGACACTTACAGGACAAACATTTTTGTCGTTAAAGAGGGGTGTCCGTGGGACTAGGATTTTGTAATTTTATTCGTTTATGTTTTAATCTCAACCTAAATGTCATTATACTGCACACTTTAATATCTGCACGAGTCGTTAATTTTTCTAGTTTTTAGAACAAATTAGTGAACGCTGTTTTATTAAGTTATATTGTATGTAGTTGCGTCTCTGAACTTTGCTTGATGCACTGTGATCCTAAAGACATCAAACTTTCGGATTCATCATTGTCACAAAATTCGACTCTGACGTGCCCTATTTATAAATCTAAAGCGATGAAAACCACTTGCTATTATTTCAGTTTTAACTTCATTTCAAGCTTATTTTACTCATCTGATCACATGCTAAATACCAATTGTTTTTAGCTATTCTTTACTAGTTGAGCCTGTTTGATCAAAAGCCTAAGTCTAGCTGTCTGTAATAAATTTTGATGGCTTATTTTTCGAAATTCATAGATTGCCATTTGTATGTTACATTTGATTTAAAGAAAAGGATGGCCTTTATGGTTTTTAAATGGTGTTTTTTTCACGGACACGTTGCATTTGTCCGTGAAGAATCAACGTGCATTTTTTCTCTAACAATCTTTAAAGTCAATCTGAAATAATACTGGTTCACTGGGTGTCATCTAGCATTTATAGGCTCTTTACTTTGACTATCAGATAAACTGTTAAATGCTTTTAATGGAAACACTGAAGTCTGACTGCTTTCCGGATTATAACAGGAGGCTTCAATTTCATGTCACCCAAATAGGCTCTAAACAAAGATGTTATTAAGCGTCAGGAAAATTTCGCACCAGAGCTGCTTTTTGGCCGTTAAGACAAAGTTTTGCCCTGCTGAGCTACATCAAACAAATAGGTTTCATTAATTTTATAAATGTAGCATAAAATTTCCAATGTTTAAATATTTTACAATAAAAAACAAGGACCGATCAATGTATATTGTTGCCAAAATAATGTCCTTGTTAGTATTAAGGTACATGTACGAGAGAGGTTCGTAATACATTAGCCTTAATAAAACACTGACGGCAATTAAAAACTGCGAATAAGAGGGGTGTCCGTTAGGTTGGAGGGGTTCACTGTTGCTATTTTGGATTTTATTAGTTTTTATAGTTTATTTTGAGAATAGTAATTTCCCATTTTGAAAATGTCAGAGCTGAGCTTAAAATGATCAAAATTGTTTGTACTGGCGCCATCTAGCTTTCTGGAGAAAAGGTTTTCAACAATTTATTTTTAGCGTCTTTAAATTGCAGAATCAGTTTTTCGTATGAATATTAAACGTATGTTTGTGACAACTAACACATAGACAGAAAAATAACTCTCAAGATTCCGTTAAAGCAGATTTCGGTAGTTTTTCATTTATTATTATTATTTATTTTTTTTTTTTGACGATCAAGGGCACGGAATTTAGAAACAGTGCAATAACATTTAATTATGAAGAAGTAAAATGAAGTGATTAGAAGTGAAATTAAGAACAAACAATGTCTAACGTGAATTTTAATCGACTCATTAAATTAATTATGTGGGCATTTTTTTTAATAAGATTGATAAAATTATTACACAAATCACTTTAACAAAATATAATAAAGAATAATTCTTCGGATTATTTATATTATTCTGTAGCATTAACTTCAAAAAAAATTGTTACTATTCTTTTTTTATCAGCAAAATTTTGAAATGGTTTCATTTCTTGAGTATTTTATTTCATCAAGGAAAACATTAGCATTGAAAGTGATAACTTCCACAATTGCGAATTCGAATACTGCTGAAACCAACTCTTAAGTGCTGCCATCTTGCAGCGATATCGGTCTTCAGCCTCGTCGTTTTAAAGTTTTCCAAGGGGGAGAGGGAGGGGGGCGGTCAAAGGGTGCTGCACACTGATTGTAAACTAAAATTAGTACACAGCAAAAACAACGCTCACTTTTCAAAAAAAAAAAAAATGCTAGAGAAGGCGAAAATTACCCCCCTACCCCCAAATTGAGGGACTGTTGGCCACCTTTGTGTAGATTTCTATTCCATTACGCCATTTTTATGTGCCATAATGAGGAAGGAATGAAGGGACGGTTTAAGACCGTAATGATTCCATGTAAAGCAACATTTTTTTCTTTACTTCAAACTGTTTCAATAACTGTTTTATCTAAACATTCAATTGGAATTTTTTTCTCGTTAAAAATGCCTACTGCATTGAAGGTGAGTGATGGGGAGAGGGGTCAAATTAACTTTTGACATTGGTAAGCCCTCCTATCCGTCCCTTCAGGAGGGAAGGCACACGAAATGTAAATTATACCAAACAGAAATATAAAAACAAGCCTACTTTTACGTAATTATACAGTGAACCCTCACTTATACGCCTTTTTCAAATATACGACGATTTTGAATGGTCCCAGCGCATTCCATAGCAAAATAATGATAGTATCATTCGTTTGTGCGTCACTCTAAAGATAAATATTTCACTTATGCGCCGAATTTTCCCTGAAGCGTAAAAAATTTCATTTATTTTCTTTAAAAAATAAGCTTTTCTTTTTTCCACTCTCCCCTTTTATCTTTCGTTTTTATTGCTGACGGAAGGCATTTTTTCCGCATGAACTAGAGTTCGGAGAGGGACAATTATCTATTATGCATCGTTTTAAAGGGAACAGTTTGTAATTAAGTATGGAACAATTTTTGTTTTCTCTTTATATTTGAAGTTATGTTACAGGAATTGCCAAATCGTAGCAATATGTCCCCTTTCTATTGAAACATTCTTATTCATTCTCGCATTTGTTACTATGTTGTGTTTTAGTCCTTTAAATCGACTTGTTCACTTATACGTCTCTCTCACTTATGCGCCTTTTTCTGTTGGTCTCTTGAGCCGGCGTATAAGAGAGAGTTCACTGTATTCAGTTTCTAGAGTCAGGGGAAAGTGGAACCCCTGACAAACGTGCAGTGTTTTATTATTCGAATGCATAATTCCGCGTATGTATAAAATAACCATCCAATGAAGATAGGCCCTGAAAAATAAAAACATGGAAATTCTAATTTTTCTGGGTACTATTTAGTTAATTTTTTGAAGATTGTTTCCGAACATTATATTCGCTTACAAAATTTTTATTGTACTTTACTACGATTATCATTTATTACTCAGAGAATATCTAGTCTGATCTTAAGTGCGCAAAATAAAATTGTGCAAAAAAGTGCGCAAATTATTTGAAAATTTCTGGACAACATTTAAGTTTTGAATTATAAGTTACGTTAAAGCAAGTTCATTGCAGTAAGTTAATTGATAGAGTTGTAGCGGTGCCTGAAAAATAATTTTAACTGTTTATATTTTGTAATTTAAAATTGAAATTATTAAGTTTTTGGTTGCTGCAAAGCAAAGAATGAAATCGAAAAAACTCTTCGTAATCCTGTATTTATGAGAAGGCTCACAAATGCATGCATCTGTTGTTCATCACTCACTTTGTTTTACTTTAAATTTTTGATTTCATATTCATTTACGTTTAAAATATTTTTAAGTTTTTTTTTTCTTTAATTCATCAGCTCAACTTTAAATTGCAAACATTGCTAAAGCTAAACAAATGCCGATTTCACTCGAAAAATATTTCACTGGCAGTTTTAACAATATACCCTGAGAATTAGCAGTTTAATTATTTCACAATCCACTGTGTTCATAATAGACAAGGAAAAAAAATAATAAAGTGGGGATTGTAATCAGTTAGAAAAAAGAAGAACAAAGAGTGGTGGGAACCTACAGAAGAAGCAATGTGACAAAAAAAAAAAGAAGAAAAATAAATTAAAACAAAGTGCAACAATCGTTTCGCGGCTATTATCGCTATTATTAGTGCTAGAAGAAACCCATTAAGTGGCACTCATGTACGTATAAATTCGTAATATATATATATATATATATATATGTAATCATTAAGCCATTATATGTAAACCTCTAATACAAAAGCTCAATTTTCTTAGGTGTGAAACATTACCAGTTAAGAGTTAAATTTTCCCACAATGGTAAATGTTTTATATTTATTAAAAGGGCGTTTAATTATAACTTCCTTAAAGGGCGAAATTCTTCATTAGCAACTTTTGAGTGTACAGATGCTTAAAGACAATATATCTCCATGGTTGGCAGACGAAGACGAATAAATCAAATGTTAGATTCAAAGTTTTCTTTTGTTGTAACTATAAGTACAAACTATTACGTGCTTCTAGAATGATTGAGAATAAAAAATAGTTTTAATTCAGTTGTAAATATGCATTAAACACTTTGGATGTAAGACTAATTGGTAATACTATTGTCGTTAGAAATAAACCAGAAAGATGGCAATGATATGATAATTCAGTGTCCATTAAAGAACATTCTTATTGATGTGAAAAAATTAAAAGTAGTATACAAATACAAAGGAAAATAAAAAGCGGCTGAAGAAAATACGAAAGAAATGGAATTGAATGTCAACTCAGATATTTTCATTAAGAGAAGGTATACTGATCCAGTTGATTAATTGCATTTTCGTATTGTTCAGAAAAGCATCTATTGATTAAATCCGAATTAATAGTGGCTGTCAACAAAGTAATTGCCAACGATGCATGCGAGCATTCTTGTAAGAGCAGTATAAGATTTGCAAACTGCAAAGCCATCTAGTTAAACATCCTCTTATTAGACTGAGCGATTTTTTTAAAAATTACTTTAGAATAATTTATGAGATCTTAAAACTTTTCAGAGGAGTTTATTTGTATCAACTGAAACATAATTTCCGGTAATACGAAATTTTTAGAAACGATACAGTATACATCATTGTAAACTACATTCCCATGCGTTGTTACAATGAAAACATAGAATATATGAAGTACTTTATTGAACATGCATCTCTGAAAAGTGATCTTTCCTGTTGTGCAATGCATTGTGTTTAATGCATATGCATTGTGTTTAATGTATATATATTATATACTCATGTTTCCTTTATTTATTTCTTTTTAAAATTATTTAGCAGTAAAAACATATTGAATACTTTTTTGGGCTGAAAAAGCATGAAAAAAATATATATGCAGCAGTTTTAAAATAATCTTTTAATGTTTCTTTAATAGGTAATGCTCCAAATGCATTAAGCGAAATGGTTTTTCTGTTGCCCTTAAATATATGAAAAAAGAAAATTGTTTATCAGCCTCTTTTTTCTGAAAATATGCTCCAAAATATAGATCAAAGTTGAAAAAATAAAACTGTATCGAATTACTTTTTAAAAGAATATTCCAGTTTCTCGAAATTTCGCTAGGTGAGTTATCCCCATAATAAAACAATTGAAAATGGTGATTGTTTCGAAAACAGTTTCGTTTGAGGCCGTAAAATGGAAGCCAATTCAGGAAATGGATTCTAAATTCGGAAACCTGCCATATGTGTTTTCTACAGAATGAGCTAAGAATACCCATGACCCACGTTTAAGAAAAAAACCCGTGAAGATCAGCCTATTTGGCCTACAATATAAGTTATGAGTGATGATAGCAGTTTTATAAGTTAGGATCGTGGAACGGTAAAATATATTTATTTTGTTACTATATATTTGAAAATTCGTATGAAAGTTTTTGAAACAATTTTTCACGTTACTTCTTCTTTTTGTTTTTGCTTTTTTAAATCGTTGTTCCTGTTGCTGAATAGCTCACTTTGCATGTTCACGATTTTTAAAACTTCAACCAAATATTAACTCTGAAGCTACTAAGTATGCTTTTTACCTAATTCTAAAACGTATTAAAGAATAAATTTGGAAAAGTATTAAATCAGTTTTTCTTATAAATGCTCAGTTGCGAGCAATTAAGGGGAATTCAATTCAAATCATTGAATTGCTTTGTACGAGTATACGTTGCTTAGTGCAAGAATAACTGCATACAGGTTGGTAATTAATGGGTCCACTATTGAATCATGAATAATTGATTGCTTTATACTTACAGTAAGTACGTAGATGTCCTTTTAAAAAAATAGTCGGACAAATTAACTAAAGAGTTCTAGGAGAGAGACTTGGTCTTCAGCAGTCCACCACCTTGATTAGTTTTTAAGATTCATACTCTTATGAAAAACTAGCCGTACCCGCACGGCAATACCCGTGCAATAAATGTAAAGGAAGTCAACTGAATAAATTTAAATTCACTCCAACGCACTAAAGTAAAATGCCTCTGAGACGGTGGGTTCGACTCCCACCCTCGCTCCAGGTGTATTTTTCTTCCTTTGTGATGCAACTCTTTCATACATTGTCTGTACAAGATACATGTAATAAAAATCAATTGTAATGGAGGCAAGACACTAGATTGTAGTCCTCATCAAAAACCTGGGCATATAGCCCCAAAACGAAACGAAACGAAAGTAAAATGCGACGACCAACAACAGGCTGTGAGCCCAACTGAGCTGATCCGAATCAAATTATATACACCAATGAAGATCAATGGCCCTCTTAAAACTATCTACTCCCTTGCTTCTTACCGCCTCTTCCGGTAAACTGTTCGAAATTCCCACTACTCTGCTAAACTGGTAATTTTTCCAAATTTCCAGGTTAGTCTGAGATTTAAACAGCTTTTACCAGACCCCTTGTCCTGCTTTAGTGCAAAAATTTAACCCCGTAACATCCTTCGTCTTCATAAAAAATATGCTTCACGATCTTTTAAATCCCACTAAAAGTCATGTTAAAGATAAATCCCAATGTGCCAAATAAATGAAAAAGACATTAAGTTAAGTAAGTAACAGGAGATATTAAATACTCAAATGTAGTCAAGTTTCAAGGCTTAACTCTACAGACGAATTTAAACCACTGTGTAACTTCAAGGACGAAAGAACAGTTTGTCTGGAAAATGAATCTAGTATTTCAATTTTGCGTATAGAAATAGCGCTTTGAAAATTGACTAAATTTGAGTAATTAAATATCTCCTGTTCTAATTAACGGAGAGAAACGTGTTAAAACTTTTCTTTTTTAGAAAAAAAACCCTTACCAGCGATGTATAATGTGGGTTAAATCCCCCCCCCCCGAATTATGCTAGATACACTAAAAATGAGACTAATTAATTTTAAAATAAATAATTTGAAATCTAAAATTCGGCCTTCGAAGTGCATTTCACGGAGATACGTTAGAATTTTGTGCCAAGTTTCAGGTCTGTTGGTGCTGTGGGGGCTTCTGTCCATTGTTTACAAACATACACACAAACAGAGCCCTTCATCTGTATACATATATATAGATATAGATTTAAATCATTATTATGCATACCGTTCTTGCCTCACTAGTACAGAAGGGTACGCTTCGCCATGTTACTCAACTGAAAATGCTCCAACCAAATAACTCTAAAAACTCTCCTTTAAAGGTGGCCATCTCAACTTACAAAATTTACTGTACAAATTCAGTTTTACCTGAGCATTGGTATTTTCTGCTTATTGAACAGCAAATCTTCTAATCATAATCCATTTACTTTATGTCATCTCACTTAATGTAACTCCTGTTAAAAATAGAGGATTAGCAAAAACAACAATAGCCATGATAGTTACCATGTCTTTCTTCTAAATTCAGTTTCATAATTATTAAAAAGTACAGAATATAATTTAAATTCTTCTAACAAGCAAAAACCACAATTCATTCAGCTCTTATCAGCAAAGACGTCAAGTAATTCAATGCGATTGATTCATCATTAGAAAAAACTAAGTGAAATCACGATTTCTTTTTTTTACTATTTTTCTTTTTGAAAATTGGCGAATCACAGTCGCTGTTTCCGTATAAATATTCGCAATTTCACAGAAAATAATACTATATTAAGGGTTTATATTTTCATGTTGTAAATGTATTGAAACTCATTTACGTTTCTTATTCACAAGACAAATATGTTTCATCTAAACAAAGTTTAATTTTCTATGCAAACGCCCTAACTTTTAATGAGACTGCAGTCTCTTAATTCTTGAGGATACAGTTGGGCGCTCAAATGTGTTGAGAACGTCCAAACACATGTGCAATATCCGAACAACGTTCCCCATTAATCAACTTAAAATTGTCCCTAGCTCCCAGCGAGAAAAATACAAGCCACCTACAAATTTATGTATAAAGCTGAATCTCTTCCTGACATAAGACAAGGGAATATAAAGGCATAGAAACGGCAACACAATGCTGAAGCATCTGATGATTTATTCATTAAATGATCTCCTTTCACTGCCAAGAAGAGGACATAAAGCTGAACGTGACCCAGAGTGAGAAGGTTCTATTCCGTGGAACCTTTTAATCAGACTTCTGGATAGACGCTATGGAATCTCAATGCTTTTATTTGGCGTGAGGAATTTCTCGAACAAAAGCATATGTCCATTCATCAAACGTACGGTTGGATTTCCATAGATAAATGAAAAAGTCATCAATAAGCTCCAATTGTGCGTCATGGATACTCTATCGTGATATACTTTTATTTAATTTTTAATAAGTAATTTAATTCATACGCTCTAAAGTTTTATGTAAAATTTCCTCAGTTACGTCAATGAAGGGCAGAGTGAAATATTTAAGAGCACTAACATTTTTTAGTAAGAACAAATTGAAAATGTGTGTTGAAAATTCTAGTACATAATGAAAGAACAATGCATTTTCTGAAAAAACTTTGCATTGACGCATTTTTTTGGCAGTGAATTTATTTCTTAATAAAGTGGAAAATTTCCAATCCTTTTTTCATGGGGCAAAATGATTTTTTTTCTAAATATTTTCTAATTTCTTGAATATTTTCTAAGAGATTATTAAAAACAGCTTTGACGTCATGAAACAATGCAAAATCTTGATTTTTCAAAACGTCATAACTCGGTCAATTTTTGTGGTGGAAGAGTGATTTTTTTTAGTTTTAAACGTTACAGTGTCAAGAATGTTTTACTAATTATGATTGATAGGACTGGGGGGCTGTATAAAAATTTAAATTTCGTAACTTTTTCAAAATTTGATTTTTTGAAAAACATTGAAAAGACCCAAAATTCCTTTCGTAATTTGGAGATTTTTTCCTAAATAAACTATATGCTTATCTCTAACGGTTTAGAAATTAGCTATTGGGCCACGAGTGGAGTGGACACCCTGTATACTCTGTCTTATGAACCAACATTGATAACAGCATATTTATAGGGTGCAAAGTATATATTATTTTGAATGGATGCGAATGCAATTTTCTGTTTTTCCCCGGAGAGATAAGTGTAAAGACCCTGCTCCACATCAGCAGAAAACGCGACCGAAACCGAAGGCAGAAATCGAAAATCCGGGTATTTTCCATAGGAATACCATTTAATCCGTTTTACGTTTCTGCTTTATTTTTCTGCTTTAGGTCAATGTGGAGCAGGGCCCTAACTCTTTATAACCTCTCACAAATTCATAGCTCCATTAGTAACGTCTGTATTGCACTTCATCCTAAAAGAGCAAGGGCACTTTTACCGCGAAAGTTACGAACTCTTTTAAAAACTAGATTCTAAAGATTATGTTTGCTGTACTCAACCATCTGGCTTGGGAATTGGACTTTTTTTGGACTTTTCCTGGACTTTTTTTGTCTAATTCTTGGGAGAGCTTTCCTTTACTTCTGTTTTCTAATTCTTGGGATATTTTCCCAGTTTAAACTATTTTGAACATAACAGGAAGATAATGTTGCCCAGTATCTTCCTGGCATGTTAAAACTGCCAATTTTCTTTAATGGCCATCATTGATCTGATCAATGACGAGCTCTATAGGTTCATATTGAGCTGATTTGAAAGTATAACATGTTGTTAAGCTTCGAACATCAGATCCAACAAATCGTTTCAGTCCACTAGTAGGTCCATCTAGCTTTTCCAAAAAAATGCCTCAACGGAAGTTCAATCAGTGTTATTGGCCATTTTCAGATGTCGACCATTTTTTTCTCCAGTTTCCGTATCACAGCTTTTTTTCCACTGTGTTTGTAGTGCATCCACCAAAACCAATGCAAACAATTTCCGACGCATAGAAACACTTCAACGGTTCCTGACTTGTCTAAGAAATGTAAATGTGCGCTCTCATTGAGTGGAACGGGTGGGACTCCAAGTTCAGCCACTTCCTCGTGGTGAGTCCTGGGTAATTCTACACGAGCAAGTGAAGAGTTACGCAGTTTAAAGAAAAAAAAAACAAATCAATTGAGAAAATGTTTTGAAGACACTTTAAAGTGTTTTGAGCGGAAATACGTAGTTAAAAAATGTTCAATACATCAGAAATTTCAGGAGATTTGATTTTTTAGCGTAGTGCTCAGACTGAAATCATAATCTTAAATCATTTACAAAAATTCTTTGTATATTTTAGACCTTTTTTTTTCATTTAATAACCACCAGTTACTATTTTTTTTCATTTGCAATACATACTTTTAAAAAAATTCTGAAAAATCTAAACAAAATCAAAAATTTCAAAACTTTAAGCCAAATGCGCAGACTAAAGATGATTATTTTACAGAATTGCTACTTAGCCTCATTCATAGTAAATGAAAGGTACCCGCTTACGAAAATTAAAAATTCATTTTTTTCACTCCACCCTATTGTACAAAATGCCGTATTCCATGTTTCACTCTCAAGCAAGAGTAAAAACAGCTTGCCGGTCAGTTAAAATGAATGAGCGTGCACATTTAGAAAATACAAATTTTTTTTTGGTTCATCACTGTTTTAATTGGTGTTTTTAATGATTTTGACACCTCAATTGTTTTGTTATGTACTCAAAATCAAATCCCAGCATACTTCACTTAGTCATACTAGCCGTAGTTTTGGTAGTAGAAAAATTATGTTAATTTTTATGAGGTTGAAGCAAGTCATTTCTATTGTGCATGTTATGGAACCCGCGTGTCTTTTTTTGCGCTGTGTTATATGAGCTTGCATCTTGTCCAATGCTTTAGGGAAGATAATGAATATGTTTTGGGAGTTGGATGCTGTAGTTTTCTGATCCGTGTCTTAGAGTGAGAAACAATCCTACTGTAACCAAAGACTCAGAAAAAATGTTAAGAATGCTATCCTATAAGGAAAGAAAGTCAAATAAGAGGAAGCAAGTTGCTCAAAAGATGATATACTCTAATAAAATAAAAGTACGGCATGAAAAACAAGCAACAGAAGAAAAAACAGATCAACAGAAAACAAAATGCTAAAAAGAAAAAAAAAAGGTGCGGACAAGCTCCCACATAAAAGAAACGAACTACAAATCTTAAGAAGAAATTGCTTGAAAATTCGCAAATTTGAAAAAAAAAACCAATCCTTTATTGAAGAAAATATTGAATTACGTAGTATTAGGCTCCACATTTCAGGTGGTAAATGTTTTCTTCGCGTTAAGACGGCTCGAAATCCTTTTCTAGATTCCTATGAAATCCAGAGAAATCCGAAAGATTTTTTTTTCCTTTTTTTTACGCCAAGCGTTTACAAATATGTTCATAAAGCAATTGTAATATGGAAGAGTGGATCCAATGCTCACTGAGGATTTACAAGTAATTTATGTGATATACCGTGAAATGGGGTTAATCGGGACACTTTTCAGCTTTGATTGTAAAAAAAGCAGTTAAAAGATTTTTTTTTATTTGATTTTTTGGGTAAAAACTTCGGTCTTGCTTTACTTTTGATATTCCAAGCAAAGACAAAAGATTTTGAGCAATTATTATTAAAATATATAGCAAATTATGGGTGTTCCGAATCACCCCGCTGATAGGGGTCAATCGGAACACTTGTTAAAATTTTTATTTTTTTCAATTTAATCTGTAATAGGTCTCACAAACATGAGTAATATTGATGGGGGAGAATAAGAATAGATAATTACTGTCAAATAAATGTATAATTTCAGTACCAGTAAACGTTTATAATTTGTGAAAATTCAAAATAATTTTGAACTTATGAAAAATGAAAAGTAATTTTAAGAAAAGCTTTTGAATTGAAATGCAAAGATTTAACATGAATGGAAGTCACTCATGTCGTCCACAAATATGTACTTGTCCTTAAAACTAGCAATTGTGACTTGGCTTAAGTTTTTTCATAACATCTCCTGGGATGAACTCTGCCTTTTCTTTAGTTTCTTGAAATCTCTGGGTTTCGGGGATTGACCTGTTTGAGTGTCGAGTATGAAGTTTTGTCTTGGTAGCTCTACAGAGGTCGCTATTTATTTAGCCAAAAAAAAAAAAAAAAAAAAATTGAAAAAATGTGAATTATGAATTTTAGAGGCATCTTGCATATTAAGCGAAAAATGGTTCCAAGTTCGTTATTTTCATCTTTTTAGAATGAAATGTGCAAGAAACACGCATGTTCATCTAACTGATATTTTTCATGTTGAACTTATTATTATTACTCATATTATAGCGTATCAATTTTTTAAAGCATGTTTTGATGCTTGTAAACTTTTTTTTTAAACTGGAATTCGTACCTTTTCTTACTTTTTTAAACTTATCTTTTTAATAAAATACAACGAGTGGTAACACAAAAATTTTTCCTAGAGTTCTAGAAAACAAAGTTATTTGTGATGGAAACATAAAGAAATGGCTTTTTTTTTCAACTCAAAAACCATCTAGCGATATCGGAAAAAGATATTGGTCATTTGCACCATCTATCTTGGAAAGTTTCGAAATGGGCGTCAACTGGGTCAATCTTTTCGATTAAGCCGTCAGCTTGTTCTATACCTAAATGTAATATCCATTAAGTCGATGTTATTGAAATTTTGTCTTTTTATTATTTTTCTTCTTTCCACAAGACGAACTACAGTCATAGTTTAGAAAACTGTTACGTATAGTTAAAAGTATATGAATAAAAATAAAAAAAAAGCCAAGAATATTTTATTGCAATTTTATTTATTGACTGTTAGGTTTGAGAAGTTAACAGAAAAGTTACATTTAACTTGTGTGACATATTCTTAAATCTTGAAAAAATTAAAAGTTTTAAGAGATTGGGTACATTTTCGGTAAAGGTAAGTAATTTTGTTTGGCTACTTGCTTACTTTCTACCATGGTGAACATTGAAAAGTTGCTTAAAGCAACTGTTGATATCAACAAGTATATGGCAAGACTAGAATTTAGAAGTTGATGTTGCTGAATATCGCCAACTACGAAATTTCTATTTGCAAAAGCTTTAAATAAATTTAAGTCACCAAAAATAAAGACTACACCTAGTTACGCATTTTTAACATAAAATCACTAAATATTGAAAATCGACATCAAGAAACACAGGCATTATATATTAATGAAATCTTGAAAACGTAGCAGCTGGCATCTATAGTTGTTCTGATAAAATGAAGAATTTGATAGATTTGATTCAGCAAAAAGAGGCACAGTTATTTTTGTTCATAACTTATTAATGTAGAACTAGGTAAGAAATACGTTAACAGTTAGGCAAACCTAATCTGAGGGCATCGCAATGCTGTGGTTAGGATATACGTTGCCCTTTTTACAATGATACCAGATAAAGTTTGCCCCAACGATAGATGTAAGCTACAAATTATCCGCATTACATTTCTATTGTTCTACTCAAAACATTTCTAGGCAGAGATTTCGCTGAAAATTTTTATTGCTCAAACTCCGACTATGTCAAATTCGTTTATTAACACCAAATGTATGTCATCAGATATGTTTAAACACTGCCGTCCCAACTAAAATCAATACTTTATGTTATTCGTTCCCTGTAAAAAAAATTGTGTGATGTTACCATTGTTAATGGTTGTAGCGTTACACAACTTCTGGAGTAAGCTGCTCCGATTTTAAGAAAAATCTAATTGTTGAAGGGAAGTTTCACGCAGCCGATGTGAAGTTCCACCAAGCGTTAAAATTACTGGAGCATTATTCAAAGCCCATGCATGAAAAGAAGCATCTTCGCAGAGCACTTGAAGTCAATTAAGCGTAACCAAGCTGTGCCTTAACCGGCCCAGTGGTCAAAGCTCTTGATTTGCTCTGTACATTGTAAGTATGTAGTTCGATTCTATCGTGTGTTATTTAAATTACTTACGAATTAGTGTAAAATTCATTGGCAGTGGGAAATCAAGTACCTGACAAACTTTAAATAAGCGAATAATTGAAAGTAATCTTCCAGCATGATGAATGCTCTTTTTCTTTCTTTTGACAGATAATTCTGGTGTAACCTTGCAGACAGGAGTTGGTGAAACGTTACACCCCCCCCCCCCGTTATAGCTACATTACTATATTGTTACCTTACACTAGATATTTAGGTTAAGTTCTCCGTAGCAGTGGAGGCAGCACTGCTGCCTCGTATTTGAGGGGTAAGGATACAAAACATTTTCTACAGTGTTAAGGCAATGTATTTGTGCATATGCTCATATATGAGGTTAATTAATCAATAGAAAACAATCTTTTCACATAATTAAAATCTGCCTGTATATGATTTTTTTTGCGCCTATATAGCCTGTTAATCGGTAGTTCGGTAGGCTAGGTACCGCCGGTCTGTAACCTAAGTGTTGCTGGTTCTATTCTAGCTGATTAAAAAAGAGCTTAGCTAATAGGGGAAGGTGCAAGTGTTTGAAAGGTGTTTCTATAACACACCAAAGTGTGTTATAGAAGTCATCCAATCTCCTGTTACGTGTTCCTGTTACATCTGGGGGAGCTGAAAAGACGATAGCTCTTCTCTTGCTTTGGATCAAAAAGGTAAGTTGCCTTCATGGCCTCACTCATCTGGTAAACCCCCCTCTGTGATAGAACCGAATTATTTCATTGAGTGTCTTGTTCAGCTATCTGTCTGTCTAATGGCAAGATGTATTCTACAATAATGTGTCATTTATATTCAATGGAAGCAGTTCAGCACACGCTCATCTAATTAGACGCTTGAAGTGCTGCCTATATTAGTTGAAAAAATACACCAATACATCCGGTACTTAAATGGGTTGACATCTAGATTGGTGCCAAATTAGGTGAGGTGCTGATACGATGTCACCTAATATGTTCCTAAATATTTCAAGATATTTGTAAGGATCTCAGGGCGCTGACGGAACTGGGTCTTGGGCTGCTCGCCTGGGAACATGGAATGATTTTTGAAGTAACAATGGTAACAGAACTGAACAGAGAGGTGTAGGATGTATCCGGCAGAAGAGGTGCTGTCGGCTAGAGAAGTGGACAGCAGTTGTGTGTTAAAACACGTGTGGTGTTTTTCGTGTGTATTTTCTGGAGTTTATGCACGAATTAAATAAGTTTTCTTCACATATTAATGTGCAGTTGTTTGGCGTGCACAACCCAGTCGTAGCTACATGGACGATCGAATCAATTTAGCTCTATTGTTTTAGAAGCGGTGTTGGCACGAGGTCAAATCGTGTAAAATCCATCGAGTTATTCATTTAAAAATGCCAAGCTGCTACCTCAGATGGTGCCGAGTAGACTTAGAAGAAGTAGTAGCTAAGGTTTCCCAAAGTTCGTAAACTAATGCTAGGTAGTTTCCAACGTTTGGCGATATTAGAGAGCACGGTGGTTGGAGAATGTGGCTAGCCAGGACGAAGGGAGTTCCTTAGCTATAAGTAGGTACTAACTGATTTGCAGCCCTTTTGTAAAAAGTATATGTGTAAAAACACCAGAGTAAAAATGTACTACTCATATCAATTATTCTACATCAATTTTTATTTTTAGGTGGTGTACATAAAATGTCTTCTTTAAAGTATTATAAAGCAGGCTGACCTAGCAAGCATTCGATCCCTGCATCAGTTGGTTCAAAATCTACCACTCTTCCGATTCATCTATAAAAATTCTCCCATTTAGCGATTTTAGCCGAAGTTTTCATTTTAATCATTTGGATCTATCCGTGTTTTTTTATAACTATGTGTTTTTTCTTTTTGAAAAACATGCAAACTATTAACGTTTTCTTCTTCTTTTTTTTTCACCAAAATAACATAGAAATCTTTAAAATAAAACCTTTTTATGAATTTTAACGGACTACGGATTATACGGTTCCATTTTCTTGAATATGAGCGAGAAAAACTGCTTTGAGGAAAACAAAAGTCACGAGTGTTCATATTAGTGGTTCCGTTATTGCACATTTGGTAATCAATATAACTCTGCTACTGTCAGTTTACAGCAAACTTTTCAGAAGTCAATTTTCAAAATCATTTATGAAAAAAAAAAAAACTAGTTAGCTTATTGCGATGGTAATCCAACTCAGAAATATATGCTAGTTTCTTTTCATTACGTTATTCTCTTTACGAGGAAATTATCTCTTTCAAGGACGGATTTCATTTTAGCAGAGCCAGCCGACATAAGATAAGATTTATGCATAAGAGTTTACGCTTTGAGATATACTGTTAATTTATGAATTTAACTGATTTGGAATATTTAAATTTTCTGAAAGAAAAAAATTTGTAAAACCACACTAATTCTTATTGCCTTATAGATAGACATTATTTACTTATTCGGAAAAATTAGCACTTGTGCCTGTAAAGTAAATTTTTGTTCCAGAAAGTTTTACTCTGATAAAAGACGTACTCCTTTATCTATTTCCTATTAGAGGGGCCGACAATTTTTTTGAGTACTAAAAAAATCATACATTGACACAAGAACATTCTGCAAAATTAAAGAATAGAAGAAAAGATAAATTTTCTCATATTTGATTGATTTCACTTATGTGTCAGTTCGAAGTAATTTGCTTTTAAGCCCGCAAATCTGAGCAAATTTTGCCTAATATGTCTGTTTGTACGAAGATTTTTTTAATTCAAGAATGTGTGCCAGAAATAGGGTCTGGTAGGGTAAAGCTCTCATAAAATTCAGGTTTTCAACAAAGGTTCAAACACACTCACCCACGCACACCCGCACTGGCTGTTACACACACACACACCACAAAACGTAGCAGGATGTATTTATCCTATACAGTTAAACTTTTTGCCATCAACTGTTTTTGAACGCATACATTCTAAAGCTTTTTTTACTTTTGTAAATACAGAAACTTCAATTTTAATTAGAATAGCGATTCTTAAACTTTCAAAAATAGAAATGAAGCTTTTAAAAATATTTTTTAAATCATTTAGTTTGTTTTGCCGCGAAATATATTTACTAAAGCATTTTTACTACACTTACAGCATTTTTCATGATCCTTACAAAGCAGAACTTGAGTTTTAATTCGTGATTAAGTTCGCTGTATTTCATAGACTGTAATATCGCCACAGTTAAAAAGTTAGTTTTAATTCATTTCGCAACATGTATCATTTTCAAATGCAATATAATTAACAATTTAATGAAAGGTACGCCTCAGTAGCAAAACACATTTAGCAGTATAACAACTCCATTTAAAAGTACAATACATATTTTTCAGTTTTGGGTATCAGTTATTTTTCTGCGGGTATCTCTCTTTCCTTACTCTATTCTCATTATCAGCAGAGACAATACAATTTCTCCAATGCGACGCAAAATGACCTGGCTGTAGACTTAATTTTCCAAATTTGCTAGAGATGCGTTACTCTCATTAAGATTAGATTTAATTATCGGCGATCGAATTACTTGTTTATTCTTAGACTAACAAGAGACTGGAGGCCTGATAAAAATGTTTCTCGAAAATGTGTATGCAAACATTCTATCATTATTTTGCAGTGAATTTAGTAAATTTTATAGGTAATAAAGTAAGTCGCTAATCTAATAACGATTACTTGTTCTTTGTTGATGTAAGTTTATCTTGATCTGTTTGCAGAAGACTTAGAGTAAAAAGGGAGGAAAATGAAGATACTAATTTTTTTACATAGAGGGTACATCTTGTCAGGATTACTATTAAATTTAATTTATTTAATAGCGTCAAAAACTTGGCTTGGTAGTGTATTAGTGTAGTACATTCCTTGTTTTTATTATTTTTAGAATATATTTAGTGCTTCTATGATTAAACGTACACTTTTAAAGGAACTTTAACTGCGGCATTAATACAATATATCTATTGACATTTAGTCTTATTTATATTCTTATTTTCAGATAGCCCTACTTGCTTCTTATACATTCTATACAGATTAAAAAAACCATAATTGTTCCTATATTTTTTCAAGAATAAAAAGATACGTACGAAAATAATTAGAAGATAGCGAAAAGCATTAAAAAAATCGAAATGTAATTATTTAGCCTGTTAACATATGCCATAGGAGACTATAGAGATTGTTAGCATAAAAGTAAAAAGCTAACTTTGTACTGGATCATTGTATGTGTATTTATGATCTAACTTGAGAGGTGACGGATACAAACAAATTTCAATGAACAAAATCTAGAGTTTATTTTTACAAAAACCCTTAAGCACGTATTCGTGCATTAAGAAAACAGAAAATAGAATATACTTATTATACATGGAAGATGTTGCAGAAATCCAGTCCCCAGTGGAATTCAAAATCAGCTGAATCATATTTATATGTTGTTTTTCTTGTTGGTGGTAGTCATTGAAAGATCGCCGTAACGAAGACGTAAAACACATCACGTCAGACGAATCACAACGCCGCACTCAGCAACGGTCAAAGTGAGCTCCAGCCAGCAAGCCACCAATCTTCAATTCCCAGTCTTCCTTTGCGCATCAGTCTACACAAGTTTATATCTGGCTCCACTTGCTCATTTGCGTGGACACGCGCATTCAGAATTTACATACAGACTTGGAAAAAATAATTGTATTAGTGAACTACAAATCAAACTGGTATGTAAATGCTGTTAGAATAATTGTTGAAAATTTATTTATTTTTTAAACGAACCACAGCCAGACCACCGGGGAGAAACTTTAAGAGCAAGAATCTGAGAAACTGTCACGCCTAGCATTATGAGGTGATTCATGACCTCTCAGATTTTCTCCTAAAAATTACCAAATGTTTATTATCTTATTGAAAGACCAAATCCAGAATGTTTTGCTCTAAAGTTGAGTTTTTATGGACCCCTAAAGATGAAGGTGCGGCATCAAAAATTAAGCGGATTTTCAAGACATGGAAGTTGCCGTGAGCCAAAACTCTTACCAGGAACTGTTTAACTCCAATTTTCTTTTTGTATATGGAATATAGAAGATTCAAACTTTACAAAATGAATGTTAAATTTGTGGTAAGTTGTTGCCGTAAGGTCAGTAAAGGCCCTCAAAACAAGGCATTTTTGACGTTTTTTAGAGTTTTTGAGGTCCAAACAGCTTGTACATTTCAGTTGGCACGGCAAAAGTAGTGTCGTTTGAAAGACCAGTGTAAGCACTTTAAAATAATGTATAAATAACCGAGGAAAGTTCAACGTGCTTTTAGTTGCGTAAGGCCGAAATATGAAAAATGTCATATTTTACCGATATTCAAACGGTCATAACTTCCTCTGCCAACAACATATTGAAATATTTTTTTTGCCAATGTCATACTCTATTCTTTGTCTTAACAGAACAGTTGAGTCCTTTGAGGCGAAATGTGAAAAATTTTTTTACAAAAAATGTACAGGAAAAAATAAATTTTTTGTAAAAAATTTTTTCACATTTCGCCTCAAAGGACTCAACTGTTCTGTTAAGACAAAGAATAGAGTATGACATTGGCAAAAAAAATATTTCAATATGTTGTTGGCAGAGGAAGTTATGACCGTTTGAATATCGGTAAAATATGACATTTTTCATATTTCGGCCTTACGCAACTAAAAGCACGTTGAACTTTCCTCGGTTATTTATACACTAGCTGCGTAGCCCGGCGTTGCACGGGCTGTAATGTAGTGAAGGCAGTTTGAGAAAACTACTTGCCACCAAGGCGGCTCGCCTTTAAAGAAATGAGGAAAGTTTAAACAGTTTACTCGCCGTCAAGGCGGCTCGCCTTTACAGTAGCGAGGAAAGTTTCAATTCACTACTCGCCGCCAAGGCGGCTCGCCTTTAAAGTACCAAGGAAAAGTTTAATAAACTACTCCCCGCTAAAGCGGCTCGCTAAAAAGCTTTCCTGCATCAAAGAATCAATCGAATTATTTGCACATGCTTCCTCAAAAATAAAGACGATGTCAAGTAGCGCATATTTAGCACTCTCCTTAAATTACAAATAAAATTCCTTTCCAAAAACAATTATTTCCAAACCGCTTTCTTCCGGTAAAATTAATTGCAAAATTCTAAACGAAAAGTTCTTTTAATATTTGGATCGAAGCCAGAAAAAGTCCCTTCTAAAACAGCAATTGCAATTTTATTTAAAAACACATTTTCAAAATGGTACCTGAGAAAAAATATGTCATTAATAATTAGAATAAAAACAATTGTTAGAACTTTGTTATAACACGTATTCAAAATGACAATGAAAAAAATAACACTCTTTCATTTTAAAAAGTTCAACTTAATTAACGTTTTAATTCAAAATCGCAACGGAAAGAAATAAATATCTTGGAATTTTAAATAGTTCAATAATTTAATTAACGTTTTAATTCAAAATGGCATCGGTAAGAAAAAATGTCTTGGAAGTTTAATCATTAATTAGGCTTAATCGCTTTAAATTTGACTACTTATTAATTAAACATTCGCTTTAAATTTGACTACTTATGGATCGCAGCCAGAAAAAGTCCCTTCTAAAAACAGCAATTGCAATTTTATTTAAAAACACATTTTCAAAGTGGTACCTGAGAAAAAATATGTCATTAATAATTAGAATAAAAACAATTGTTAGAACTTTGTTATAACACGTTTTTAAAATGACAATGGAAAAAAATAACTCTTTCATTTTAAAAAGTTCAATTTAATTAACGTTTTAATTTAGGGCCGAATTCAAGTGAAACCCCATTGCAGTCGCTTCAAGGCGATCGCATATTGCAACCGCTACTGTAAGTCGAATTCAAGTGAATTCGTTTCACTTGAATCCAAATTTTGGAATTTGCGATTGCATTGGTGAGTTGCGATCGTCCGTGTTTCACTTGAATTCCTGCCTTAAAATCGCAACGGAAAGAAATAAATATCTTGGAATTTTAAATAGTTCAATAATTTAATTAACGTTTTAATTCAAAATGGCAACGGTAAGAAAAAATGTCTTGGAAGTTTAATCATTTATTAGGCTTAATCGCTTTAAATTTGAATACTTATTAATTGATATCTTCGCTAATTAAAATCGTATAATCATATAGATTGAAACTAATGAAGCCTGAAAAATTACCTATCTATCGGTACCTGGTTCGACTTTCAGTTCATTGGCGTTCAGGAGAAATAAGCGTGACATAGATAGTTAGAAAGATACTCAGTTTTTAATATAAGTAGATAATAATTATTTTAAAGTGCTTACACTGGTCTTTCTAACGACACTACTTTTGCCGTGCCAACTGAAATGTACAAGCTGTTTTTGGACCTCAAAAACGCTAAAAAACGCCAAAAATGCCTTGTTTTGAGGTCCTTCACTGACCTTAGGGCAACAACTTACCACAAATTTAACATTCATTTTGTAAAGTTTGAACCTTCTATATTCCACATACAAAAAGAAAATTGGAGTTAAACAGTTCCTGGTAAGAGTTTGGCTCACGGCAAATTCCATGTCTTGAAAATCCGCTTAATTTTTGATGCCGCACCTTCATCTTTAGGGATCCATAAAAACTAAACAACTCAACTTTAGAGCAAAACATTCTGGATTTGGTCTTTTCTTAAGATAATAAACATTTGGTAATTTTTGGGAGAAAATCTGAGAGGTCATGAATCACAGGCGTGACACTCTCTCAGATTCTTGCTCTTAAAGAAAAAAATTTTTTTTTCGAGTTCTGCAGTGACAAGAACATAATGTTTGCTAACAGAGATGAGTGCAGTAACCTACTCATAATTTGAAAGCTATATATGACGCAGTGATTTTTTGATGAATAACTTAAGTCTTAAGTTGCACTAAAATTCGTAAACCGTGAAAGAGAATTGAAAGTATTTCTTCTTAGTAGATAATTGTATGCTCTGACAAAGGAAGTGTGCAAATTATCGTATCATAGTGCTATATAACCTTTGAAAGAACATTAATAGTACGCAGTTTTACAACAACAAGAGTTGACTTTAAAATATCGAATACATTTTTAGGCATTTCATTTAATTTTAGCTGCTCAGTGGGTAATATAGCGCATCAGAAAATATTTTTGAATATCTTTTTCAGTTTTCTATTTTTACTTTTCTAATTTTTTCAACGAAATCTCATGAAATATAAAAACTTATTATTATTTTTCTTTTTAACATGCATATACGGCATTTGTACTTGAAAAGCAGCGAGAAATAAAACATTTATTTCGAAATTTTGAGCGTTTTTAATGCTCCACAAAATATAATTTTATTTATTTTTCTTCTGTAAATATTAATTTTCCCGACTCAATAAAAGTGGTGTTCTCTCTTCTGAAGACCAAAATTTAAGACATAGCATCCACAAAATGTCCATAAATATCCCAAACATGTCAAATAAAGAATATAACTAAGAGCATTAGTGTGAGGAGATTACTACGGAGAATTTATACGCAAAAAAAAAAAAAAAAAAAAAAACCGTGATTAAGTATCTCATTTTTTTTGGAATAAACATTTGAAGGGTCAGGGGGAAAAACCACGGTAGTCCACTTTTTGTTGAAGTTAAACTGATGCTACCACCTGTTAGAAAAATAAGTGTAATTTCGTTTAGTATATGCAATATTCGTGAAAAAACACTGTAGTTCATGTATTATTGTCATTTTAGAACAAGTATACTGGGGAAGTTTATAAGTTCGTATAGTTTAAATTTCGTTTTTCTCAAAATAAATCAAATGTGACTACCGTGGTTTTTCCCCCTGACCCATCATTTTATTTATTTTATTTTCGTTAAAAAAAGTCCTAATTAAGTTTCATCTTAATAGTTGCGAGACAAATATTATAATTAACAAGAAGCTCTGTCAAGAACTAAACGAGCCTACTTTCCCGTACATCGACATCGGCATTCTAGCATCTGATCATTATTCTCTTAAATATCTGAGACTAAAAATTATGTCAAACATACCTTTTTAGTACTTAAAGCTGATTTCTAAAAGCAAAATATACCCTTCTCATCAGATGAAATAGACACATAAAAAGTAAATAAATAAATAAATAAATAAAGTTTTATCGCACCTTTTAAAGAATGTAGCTGTTACAGTCCTTCCGTAGAAAAATTCCTCAATTGTTTTCAAAAAAAAAAAAAATAAATAAATAAATAAAATAAAAGTACAAAGTCCATCAAAACATTTTATCGAAGAAAGAAAATAATAAAAAAAAATTATAAAAAATTCGTCTGTTGATAAAATGTCTCAAATTTCACTTTTATTCCGTTGCCAGTTGTTAAATATAAATAAAGAATAAAATGCCCTCGTGAATGAATCATTTTTGTTACAAAAAAAATCGTCTGCCAAAAATAATAATAATAATAATAATAATAAATAAAATAAAACAAATGAATAAATAAACAAAAAATCGTCTGCACAATCAGTTATTTTTTTTCTGAGCCTGCATTTCCGCCATGTTTGCGGAGTCGGAGTCGGAATCAGAGTCCTCACAGAAGATTGTTCAGAAAAGTATTTTACAAACATTATTTACCAAAACCATTTTCTTACAAAGTTAGTTTGAAGGAAATCCGACTTTAAGTTCAGGATCAACATTAAATTCCCCGTAGGCGCTAATGTTACATTTTTTTTCTGAACGGTTCAATATTGAACGAAAAATGGTTCACATCAAAAAGCGAAATTTGGGAATGAGCCTCTCCGAGATCTTTCCAACAAAAAAAAGTTTATTCCATTCTGATGGTTCACTCAGAAGTTATTAGGTGGGAAAAGGTTGCTTGAACGGTTCAATGTTGAACGAAAAAATGTTCAAATTGAAAATTTAAATACGGTAATGAAGTATCCTTGCTGAGATCCTTCGAACAAAAAAAAAAGTTTATTTAAATTGGACTGTTCACTCAAAAGTCATTAGGGGTGACAGCTTGCTTGAGCGGTTCAATGTTGAACGAAAAATTGTTCAAATCGGAAATGTAAATACGGGAATGAAGTATCCTTGATAAGATCTTTCGAACAAAAAAAGTTTGTTCAAATCGGACTGTTCATTCAAAAGTTAGCATTGCGGGACAGGTTGTTTGAACGGTTCAAAGTTGAACCAAAAATTGTTCTAATCGAAAAATCAAATATGGGAATGAGCTGTACTTGCCAAGATCTTTCCAACAAAAAAAAGTTTGTCCAAATCGGAATGTTCATTCAAAAGTTATTAGGGGGACAGACAGACCGACCGACCGACCGACCGACACACAAATTCCCCATCTCAATACCCTACTTTCAAATTTTTAATTTTTCGATATTCTCTTTACCTTTTTATTTTTTTTACTTGGCGATATTTTTTGGACTTGGCGATATTTTTTTTTAACTTGGCGATATTTTTTAGATGCATTAAGCTACTTTTAATACTTTTTTCGTTTTTCTTTTATTTTTAACGGGAAAGTAGGCTAAAAAACAAAATACATCAATAGCACAATGACATTTGCTTAAGCACTTAAAATAAAATTTAAGCGAATCGACATTTTCAGTTTTGTCATTTTCATTTTAAAGAATGTACATTTAAATGTGTCTTATCTACTAGTTGTAAGACTAACAACCTAATTAAAAACACAAAATACATCACTAACACAATGGCCTTTTTTAAAGCATTTAAAAGAAAATTTAATTAAAAAAAATAATAAAAAAACTCCGTATTTTTATCTTAGAGTAATCAAGTAAACACCTGTTTTAAGATCCCCAAACAGCATCGCAAAACAAGAGACAAAGTAGATACATGCAATGATTTATTCATTACTTCGCTCGTTTAAGACCCCGTTGTGGAAATAAACCGGGCAATAACACGGAAAAGAAAAAACTTATTTCCTGAAGAAGCTCCTTATCAGTTTCTGTTGCCAGGAAATCACGGATCCTGTGTTACGTGATACATTATTTTTTTATGAGGTTCTTGTTCATGTCTCCCGGAGCTGTATTAACATGGGAGTTCTCCGAATCAAATCAGGGATGTTGCAAATCTTTGCACCTTAAATTGCAAGTTTATTTGTTCTGCTGTGTTGATGGTGTTTCATAAATGTATCTTTATGCTTCGAAAAATTATTTTTTTGGTTGAAGCTTGATTTTATTTGCATGATATATTTTTGTTAATTGTTTATCAACAAGTGAGTAAATTATACCCTAAAATAAACTAAAAAAATATAGTAGCGGTATGAATATAATAGCTTAATGTAATAAATATGTGTATAAGAAATACTTATTTTTTGTTTTACTTTAATTGATGATGAAATAAGCTTCGATGTCTTTCAAAAGAGTTCTTTTTCTTGCGTAATTAAATTTTACGCCATTTTAAAGGTGAAAATAACTAACAACAGATGAAATGTGTTCATAATTTATCATCCATTATTTTACGTAACATGGGTTTGAGACATTTCTGGTCTCGGCAGAGATTCCACATGATCAGATTTAAACTCATTTCATCGAAAAATATTGTCTACATAAAGTGCATTTACGCTAAAAAAAATTGTATTGGATACAGTTTGTGAATATTTTAAAAGATTCCAACCAGCAGTTACTCGTTATATTGTACAAGAAAAAAGAGTATCTTCAAACATTATAAAAGAAAAGAAACAACAGCAAATAAAAGCTTTTAGAAAAACATTTGCCTGATTATTCAGATCTCAAAAACTAGATTTACTTTATGAGATAACTGTTAACATCGCAATTATATTTGATTTTTTCCCCTAATAGATACACGTAATAAAAGGCATAGGAAAATGTTTTGCTAGCAAGAGGAATCGTTTTCTTTCCTTAAAAATGTGTAACGAAAAGTAAATGAAAATAAAATAAGTACGACATGCAATAAAAAAAAAAGTATGGTTCTATGTCCGACAGTTTTGAAAAAAAAAAAAAAAGGAATAAACATATAAAACTAGTACAAGATGAAAAATTTCTAAACATAAGTTTGAAATAAGAAACTCTCATTTTCACTTTGTTAGAGATAATTGGAAGAGACATGAAGCCAAAAATATTTTTTATCTCAGAGTAAAAACCATTTGACGTGTTCCGAATCAGAAGAAAAATATTCGCAGAGAGAGAGAGAAAAAGTTTTGTTGTTAAAAAGTGAAAGTAAATCGGATTTTAATCCATTTTCATTACTTCTTTCATGATATATTCCCTCCAGACAGTTTAGTTCGTAAATTCGATTTTTTCTCCTTTTTGTGTTCTTTAAATACTAGAAGAATTTTTGCTGACACTGGAGGAGATTTTCAACTAACTGCAAAAAATCGATTTTACAATATTTTAATCCTCTTTTACCTTATAGTACTACATCACGATGAGGATAGTTAAAAAAAAATGAATTCAAAAACTTTCAAATTGAAGTTTTTGAATTCAAGGAAATTGATGAATATTTTTTTGTTTGCAAAAAATTGAGAACAGTCAATGAAATCTTTATTTTCTAACGGGACTGCTTACTTTCAACAGAATTCTAGTGGTGCAATTAAAAAGTGCTGCCGCCAGCCTTATCGATGTTCTAAAGTCAAACATTATTGGTACAGGGTGCGCCAGAGAAACTTACTTTTTTGAAAAAATTCCTGCGCGGTGAGTTGGCTGCGTAGAAGGCCGAGAGTGGGCGCATCTGGAGCGGGAAATCTCCAAGTTTTGTTTTCCCTTTAATTAGTGGCCATCATGCTATATTCAAAAGAACAGCGGGCCTTTGCCGTCGAAAGCTACTTTTCGAACGGTCGCTCAGTTACTGCTACGCAACGCGCGCATCGAGGAATTCTTCCTTCCCAGCCTCGAAGAAATGAACATTAGGGACGTGTGGTTTCAGCAAGATGGGGCCATAGCACACACAGCACGAGATTCAATGAATTTGTTGCGACAACATTTCCCCGACCACCTCATCTCTTTCAGAGGCGATCTCCCATGGCCAGCACGTTCCCCAGATTTGGCGCCGTGCGATTTTTTTATGGGGTTATTTGAAATCCCTGGTTTATGTTGATCGACCACGCACAATAGCTCACCTCAAGAATAACATTCGCGACGAAATTGCCAACATACCAATTGATATGCTGCAAAGAGTGCTCACAAACTTTAAAAATCGTCTTAATCAGTGTATGCTCAATGGGGGTCATCATTTAACCGATGTCATTTTCAAGACTAAATGAAAAAAAAAATGGGATATTGTGTTCTCAAATAAAAAAAGAATTAAAACAATAAATTAAGTAGTTTTGTTTTTATTGACATTTCAAAAAAGTAAGTTTCTCTGGCTCACCCTGTACTAGTGATGCGAAAAAGATAATTACGCATGATGTAACGTAAATTAAGTTCCTGTATAAGTGATTGCCCCTAAATATGATCTTTAAAAATTTCACGCATATTTTTAACACCAAAGTCGAGCGTTTAGAGATACTAAAGTTCACGTTTACTTTTATTGGCAGTGTTTTGAAAGCTTGAACTTACGCAACATTTCATTTATGACATTTCTCTGAAAGCTTTCGAGTATCATGAGGATTTTTTAAAATTTAGTTTATCTTCTAACTATTCAACCACATTGTTTGTTGATTCCACAACTTTTGGGGAATTTACCTTGAATGCGTTTATGTCTTTAGTATCCGCTAGTAGTTGAAATCTGATTTTCAGCTCAAGTTTGAATTGCTTTAAATTCCTGTTTTTCTAATGCAACTTGAAATTTTAACTTGCAACATTCCAGCTTAAGATCACTTTAGATTAAAAAACATCATTTACGGCATAATCTCTAATCATGTACTTGTCAACTTGAATGTACTCACTTTAAGTTGTATCAATCACCTTTAACCCCTTCCTTCTTGCTCCCGTGAAAATGACGGGGTGAAGTTTCGTCCTCTATTTCTCGCGCCTGTGATATTTCCGGGCTGAAGTGTTCAAAAATAATGCGTGAAAAATAATAAAACAATCTATTTCTTATGCCCGGAATCATGTTCTATTTCTCAATATGTACACCAGATGGCTGCACTAGTCTATTTGAAATTGTTTTTAGAGATAGTTAACGTTTTTAGAGATAGTAACTCGGTACTATTGTCCTGATTGTGATGTTGGCCTTTGCATCGCATGTTTTGAAATTTATCACACAAGAAAAAATTACTAGTATTTATTTAAAATAATGCGTAAATGCAATAAAATTCTCTTTGAATGTTTCAATCACATATTTTTTATTTTCCCTTTTTGTTGGAAAAAAACATTCAGTCATAATAACCCTGAATGTTGGCTTTCCCGTTTTTTATTTATTTTTTAATTTCAAGCTAAAAATTAACTTAAAAATTAAAAATAAATGCAAATATTTTATATACACTCAGTTTTATATAATTTTCTTGAATAAAAAAATAGGCACTTTTATGACCATTTTCTTCAAAATTATGCGAGCGTTAAGGGATTAAAACGTTTTCTTGTCCAATTATTCTTTGAATTATTTTTAATGACTGAATTCATAGAAAAAAAGTTTTCACGTCGAGTACTGGGACAAACCAAACCTGGCAGCATTGGGAAAACTACGCAAATCCTAATAATATAATTACAAAGTTGGCATTTTAGGTTTACCCCAACCAGTTTCCTTTCTAATTGCATCAACTACACGCTCATTTAAACGTTTCGTTACAATTTGTGCATTGAAATTATCACTAGGCTTTTTAAACTATATCTTCCTCCCTGACTTGACTGATGGACTTGAAAATATCTCTATTATTTTGTTAAAATCTCGGATCTTTACCTATATCTTGATCCGTAGACTGCTTAGTGAGTTTGACCAAAAGTATCACATCTCTACTATAGCAAAGCTTGTATCTTTTTTTCCTATTTTTTATTATTTCTAAACCCAAATCTTGTTAACCCTTAGTTTGGCAATGTATCCTACAGGATACATCACTTTCTAGATTTTTTAATTTGAATTAGGCGTCCTCTAGTGGGCTGGCTTTTAACCTATTGCAATATTCGAACCTTCTTTTTCAACATCTGTCTTTACTGTGGCTATTTACAAAGCAACGCGTTAAGCTACTGTCTGTTTGCGTTTTGTGCGCCTGGCAGCCACGGAAGCTTCCATCTGAAAAAGGGGAGTTAGGTTTTGGATGCGCACAACTCGACGCCTTCAGCTTTAGTTCGCTTACTACTTCCTCGTCGCTTTCCCCCCCTATTTCGAGAAAGTTCAAAGAGACTTGGCGCGTGAGCAGATGAGGCGGAGGTCGTCGCACGAAAAATTTTAGACAGTATTTACAAAGCAACGCAGTTTATTAGTGTTACAGTGTGTTCTACCAAAACAACATGGCGTCACGTCGATTACAGGTATGTTCTCATTTATTTTTTTATTATTTGTGCTTGTTATTTTTATTGTTTATAAAATCTACAACAGTGCCAAATTAGTTGATATTGTGATTGAGTGAACCACGTTTTATGTATTCCTATTTGCTACTTTGGCCGTGTGTCCTACAGGATGCACAATTTATAAAACCGATTTTCTTTTCATTTTTTCCCATGATTTTTTTTAAAACTATATAATATTTATCATTTTTTACCCCAAAAAAACTAAAATAATTTTTTTTTAATTTTTAAATTTTTGATATGTGCCAAACTAAGAGTTAATTAAAGTATTTTTTAAACGACTGAAAATAATTAAAGTTTTAAATTATTAAATTCAGAGAAAAATGTGTCTGCTGAAGAAAAGGAACATGAACATTTTAGCATCAATAAAAACATCCCAGAATATATGTTTTTCCAGCATGTATACGTAACTAGCAATCATAGCACACAACAAAATAAATTTCATCTCAGGAAAATATATTACAAAAGTATACCTCTGGAAAACATAATAATGGGGTATAAGGAAATAAAATGCTATTACTCTAGAAGAGTAGGAAAATTAAATCTTGTAGAATGTCAGCTTTAAGTGAGCTCATTAGTTTGAAGAGAAAGTAATGAAACATCGAAGTGAAGGGAGAGGTGCATTTTTAGAAAATATCTCATAAATTATTCAACAACGAAGCTATCTTGCGAATAAATTTGAAAAATCTAAATAAAACTGTTCCAGGGACAATTATGTTGGAATGGATCTGCAGTACTTATTACGTATTTAGAAAAAATGAGTTAACTATAAATATGCACTTACGAGCGTAAATATATAATTGAATTTATTTATAGTCAAGTTTTATATTAATGGCTTAATATACTTATTGGTTAGCACATTGATCGTAAATAGTTATCTCTGAAACTGCAGAAAAAGGATTCTTATTTAGTTCATGCTATTTCTTAGGCATGCGTAGTTTTTCTCTTTATAAAAAAGAGCCCGCATTGAACTAAATTCATAAAGTACTGTTAGACATGATGATCTTATTTCATAATATTTTAAATTATAGCTACGCACAAAACAGTATGTTTTGTAAAATAAGACTAAATTAAACTAAACAAGAAATAGTTTGAAAAATAATTTGCTTGTACGATATACTATTCTACTTATCTTATAATTGCAGTTTTTTTTATTGATAAATATTTTCTGTCTGAAATACGATATATTGCATTTTAGCTCTTAACAAATTGGAAACATCAAAACAAAAACAAAAATTATCGGTAAATAATACAAAGTAAAAACAAAAAAATAACTCAATTGCAGATTTTCTTTCCTTTTAATTACAGTTGTGTACTAAAAATAAAGAGCATAAATCTTACCATATATTTTTATGAGAAAAAAACAAACACTTGAGGATGATTTTTTGATGCTTTTAGTATCCATAAAACTCTTTACTATCTATCCATATGTCTAAAATGTGTGGGGAAACTTACTCACATCTGATTGAATATTTCATTATCCAAGAACGAATCAAGATTTTATTGATCTGACTGGGAGAATTTGTAGTTAGTATTAGTTTCAAAAAGTAAAAAAAAGTAAAAACTTTTCGTTACAGCAATTAAATCTTGTGGTTAACAGAATAGAAATGCTTTTAAATTGCTATTACTGATTGGTTACCATATATTTCCGATTGAGTTGTAAAGTCGTTTTAGAAATGTAATCACGTGCAAGATTCTGTTGAAACTCAAGTTAATTCAGACCTCTTATCTAGAAGGAGAGACTTAGGGCCTATGTGTGTTTGTTTTTTTTTTCTTTGACAATTGCACCAAATGTAATGTAACGCAACGCAATGTAACTTTAACTGAAAAACATAAGTATTTGTTGCGATTTCAATACTAGCAGTTATATACAACCAATCAACCCATTAAGTCATGTTTCTTACATTTTTTTTTTTTTTTTTTTTGATAATAAGATTCATTTTTTATGTCATTAAGAACGTTTACGCTACAAAAGAAATATTTAGTACAAATATGCAATATTTCCAAAAATATTTTTAAATTTTAAAGAGCTGATTTGTAGAGTATGTTTTAAATCAGACAGCCGTTTTCAGCAGGAAGTATTTATTAGTTTCTTCACTCTAAGATATACTTTCGTGAAATTTTTAAAGTCGAAATTTGCATTAATAGAAAGTTCGACATTTTGCACGTTGTTTTACTTTACTTCCGTAGTACAAAGCGTAGTTGCTATATCTGCTTCAATTTTATACTTAAACCTTTTCTTTTTTTGAAAAAACGTGTCATTTTGTTAAAGCAAAATTACCTGATATTATTACAAAATATTGCACTTCGTTGAAAAGAGGATATACTATAGTTCAGAAGCCATATAACGATTAAAAACACTAAATTACAAAACATAGCTGTGGTGTTCAGTTAAAAAGAGGAAATTATTGAATTTTCGAAACGTACTGTCAGGGATGCACCAAAAGGAGGTCACAGCGAGGGGCACTATGACCTCACAAAATTTCGTTATTTTTTCTAAAGTTTGCTGACAGCTGTATCGCATTAATAAGTTTATTTTCTCTTTTAAAAAATGCTTTAAGTGATTTTGAATAGTCTTTAATGTTTCTTCCCATTGGATGTTACGTATATATGATATGTTTGCATGCTCGCCTTCTATCATTTATAGAAACCTGGAGTTTTATTCGGTACATTGAACATACCCCCTCCTATTCAGTTTAGCTCCTGGAGCTCCTGCGTATGCTATTCTTAAAGTAATAAGTGAAAACTGCAAAGCATAATTGCTAATTTTAGTTGATGGGACAGTATTACTTGTGACACAAAACAAATTTCTAGGTTATAATCAGGGTCGCCAAATAAATAAGAGACCCCCTTTCCCCCACTTCTGATATAAAAAATGAAAACAAAAAATGTACATTATTAAAAAACATTGTAAAACATCTAGTCTAAACAGAAAATCCAGTTTTTTTTCCTCGCAGAAAAAAAAAAATTAACTTAAACATGCAATGTAATTCATATGAAATCACTTAAACAAAATGAAATACCATAAGAATAATAACAACCTTTCTTAAATGCTAAAAAAAGTTAAGACAGGCAATAAATAAAACGAAAAGTCACCGGTTTCGTAGCTCGAACGCGACCTTGTTGAAATGATTTTGAAGTCGTTTGGTTGGATGTAGTATAATTTTGCTCCAGGTGAGCCTTGAAAAAAAAACTAAATTGGAATCACCTCTACCTCCTGTTATAATTAATGCGAGAAATGGAACAAAAATCATCTTTTTCAGAAAAAAAAAATATTTCCATATATAACATTAATCATAACCATTAACCATATATAACATTAGGGGGTGGGAGGATATTTTTGCCCCCCAATTTGGTGAAGCATGTGAAATTTCTGCTTAACTAGCTGTCGTGGCCGTCACGAAACTTTCTTCTATATCTTATGAATTCCGGTTACAAAATAAAATACTCGCCCGAATAGTTGGAGACAGCTCCAATTTCCCAATTATCGTAATACCCCTGCAAATGCAGAATCAATGAGCGAAATTGGAAATCATTGCAAAAGCCTTGTTTAGATTAATTGCAAACATTTTATTTGTTAGTAAAAAGAAATTGGCAACAGTTAAAAATTTCAAATCATTGAAAGTTTTCAGATGTTTTGATAATTAAATAGCGTGAAAGCGATTTTTTAATGAATTAATTTTTCGCATTGTTGACTAAGCGCAAAAATCACCCCACCCTCCCCCTGGGCGATTGGCGCCAAAATTTAATCGATGCTTGCTTCCATATTGGGTTAGTGTTATTCCAAATTTCATTCAAATCGCAGCAATATTTCTCGAGATACAGCAGGTGCAATGACAAAATAAGCACTTTTGATTGCACGACCCCCCTTTAAGCAATTGACACAAAAATTGAATCAGCTCTTGTACTCTTTAACGTCTACTTGAGTACCAATTTTTGTTCGATTTCGTTCATTACTTCTCGAGATATAGCAGTTACATTAAATAAGAAGAACGCTCGATTGCTCCACCCCCTTTGAGATATTGACACACAAATTGAATCAGCACCTGTACTCAATAGGGTCTACCTATGGACCAATTTTCGTTTGATTCCGCCGGTTACTTCCTGAGATATAGCAATCACCCACGCGCAGAACACGTGCGATTGCTCCACCCCCTTGGAGGAATTCGCTAAAAAAAGTCAGGTGCACCAGTTCACATGGTGGTACATATGTGCAAAAATTTTTGTTCGATTTCATGCAGTAGTTTTTGCTCTAGCGCGGCCACAAAAACTGGTCACACACATACAGACTCACACACACAGACACCACACACGACACACAGACAGACATTTTCCAAAAGTGATCGAACTGGACTCAGCGCACCTCAAAATGTGCAAATCCGTCAAAATTTGACATTCGAAAATTTTCACGGATCCAATACTTTCTTCTGTATATTAGATATAGAAGAAAGTAAAAAATTCATTAAAAGAAAACTACTTCGAAATTAAGAAAAAATGACTCCATGGTGCAAATCCACGGGGCTCGATCTAATTTTGTACCTAGTTTTAAGTCTATAGGCGCTGTGGGGACGTTTGGACGCAGGCCAGCCACAAACATCGTTTCACAATATCTTTGAGCTTACATTTTTTTAATGTATAGAGATTATTAGTATCCCTATATGCATTTCACGTAAGAGTTTAGGAACTTTGAATGTGTTATTCATACAAATGATATACAATCATTGGCGAAAGGTAATATTTTAATTTACAATTAGTTGATTTACTCGTTTTTCTTTAGTTATCTACTTTTACGCAATTACGCAACTCAGAAGTAAAAAATATCAGCGCACTATCATAAGATTTTTTTCTTTTTCCAATCAACATTGAATATTTAAATAGTCCCTTTTAATCTACATTAAAGATGTTACATGACTTATAATTTAATGAATCTGAAATAAAAATGAATATTGCATTACTTCATTTATTATGATGTACTAATACATAAATGTAGCACATTACTTTTTGTGTTTTTTTATAATAAATGAACAATATTAATATCATAAAGGGTCATTCCATGAAAATGTCAACCTCAGCCGAAGAAAAAAAAATACCGAAGTGAAAAAAGTATCAAAAAATAAATGAATAAATACATAAATAAAAATCATACAACATAAGAAGTTAAAAAAATTGAAAAATTATTGTAATTTTCATTGATATTAGCCATAATAACTAGTTTGTAATGTGTCTATACTGCTTATTATTCGATGGTTACGTTAGTCACGTTACGTTAGTCACACTCCATCTTGAGTAAAAGTGACACTTAAGACTAAAAAAAATTAAGATTTAATAAATGTGTTTTATGTTTTTAAAAGCCAACTTTACACAGTTTTCAAATATATCATTCAATTTTTAACACTTGCTTAACTTTGAGAAATTTTTGCCTCACAACATGAGCATTAATTTTCAGGGTTGCAAAAATGTTACGTTAGTCACACTGCTATTTTGGTTGAAAAAGTATCACCTGTCAGTAATTTTGTTTTAAATTCTTAGCAGAAATGATACATAGATACCATGTACATTGTAAATCCACCAGCATAACTAAAAAATATTGTTTATCCTTTAAGTTACAAGTAAACACAATTACAAAATCAGCTCTGAATGTTATGTTAGTCACTATGGAATGACCCTAAATATGTTTTAGGTTGCAAATATCGTAGCTCGAAAAATAAATACTGAAACTAAATTAAAAAAATAAGCATTGGATATACATCATGATATATATCAAGATATATATCGGTGAACCCTGGTTTTACAAATATTCAAAACAAACAAACCGAGAGGGCTTCCTTCCAAAAACAAATACAAAATAATTCGACCGAGCTCGTAATCGGAGTCTCTCATTGACCAACCAGATACGCAATCCGTTGCTACGCACCGATGTTTCTCATAAGTCTCTGACATAAAAGGAAAAGAAAAACAAAAGAATACATAGGACACATGTGGAGCAGGAAACTTCTCTCATTACGTTGGAAACGACACATTTCCCTTTTTGTCCCCGCATATAATACGAAGGTCACCTTTCGGTAGTTCATTTCACAAACAAAGCCAGAGACATTTATCTTACATTTTCATGTTTATATTCAAAAATATTGGTCACATTTATTGCATAATAACATTAATTCGATAAATTTTTAGCTAAACATATTTTATCCGCAAAGTATTATTTTAATAGAATGAGATGGGAATACTTCTGCTTTATCAACTCCATCTAGTATTTATTGTTTTAATTAAGGGCATTTTAGACTTGTAAATGACTATATTTAGGTTGTAAATAGTTTTACAAGCAATAGAACCTTTTTCTTTTTTTTTGGTTTAAATGTATGTATATAATGTTTTCGCTTTCGGGACTATTAAGACATCTCAGTACTATATTTTATTGCATTTTTAGAAACCCAAAAGAATAATATTTAGCCATATATGAAGCATGGTTAATGCGTTACTTAAATGCTCCAATGAAAAGAATAATAATGGAATAGTTATATGATTAAAATCCGACAGTATCTATTCTTTTATATATTTCCGATTTCTGAAAGGATCAAGAAACAGTAATGACCGATAAGTTTAAAAAATAGGCAAACATTTATAAATAAATTTTCATCTGCAAATGTTTCATCTTGCTAATCTTTATCAAACAACTGCAATTTTACATATCTGCCATAGGTCCCTATTTCGAAATTTTTATTACTTACGCTACCATTCAATTAAAAGAATTGTCTTTGTCGACTAAAAGAAAAATAAATATAACTCTCCAATATTTGATTCAAATTTCCGTTAATTTACAAAGCTGCAGCAAAACGTATAGCTATTAACCAATTTTCAAATAGTCACGCATGTCTGTTTTAGATCAAATACAACGTACCCTAAATTTTACGGTCATTATTTTTGAATATCAGATAATGGTCCAAACCTTGAATAATTCATTGCTCTCTAGCTACAGTATTGTCTCTTTCGGCTCTGACAATGTTTTGTAAGCTTCAGTTCCGTCTGATCGGATAAGCTTAAGCTGACAAGAGAGAGAATTTTATTCCACAAGAATAGCTGGAAAGTTATATTTGTCGTTTGTTTTACTTTTCACCTGTGTCATTAGTTTTTTTATTTCTTATAATCTAGTTGTTTAGAAAAATTGAAAACTACTACCCTAACTTTTATACATTTGATTACCTTCAAGTGGATCGTACCATCTATATTTTGTAAGCAAAAAAAAAAAAAAAAAACATAATAGCATTTTTTGTTGTTTACCTGTTCCAGATCGCTGATGCTGCAGAATAAGATAGTTATTTAGTGTGAAAAAATTTTATTGTCAATTCCTCGAGTCTTTCTGCCGGATAACACAAACCATTGTTGAGTTGATCCTTTTTTGGTTCTTCCACGATATTAACAGAAAATATGTCTCCATATATATGCCATTTTTGTTTAAGCCAATATGGTGATCTAACTTTTATTTATCAGTGCGTTTCAAGTATATCTTCAAAACAGTTTTGAGAATAAATAATTGTTATCGTGTACCCCTTTTTGGTAAAGCAGTCTCTCCATGGAAGTAAACTATGTATTCACAAAATGTACAAGTTTACCATCTAGAGTGCCATGTTCAAGTTGTTTATGCATGAGCTAAAATTAAAAGAACAAAGAGAGAGAGAGAGAGAAATTAAAATGTAAATAAAAAAAAGAGGTAAACAAAATTTTAAAATATTATTAAAGTGCTTTTCTGTAGAAGCGATATTTTTTTTTTTTTACAGAACAAGGCATCTAATTTTGAAAACCACTTTTAATTTCTTATATCTTAAAGTTGTGATAAAAATGTTTGTAATGCATGAAGAAATGCTCATGTAAACGTTTAAATAATCATGAACTTGATCTAAAATTATTTATAGATCTTTTAACTGAATGCTTATAAGCAACATTAAAAAAAAGTACTGTCTTTAACCTGCAGCTCATATTGTCATAATTGCTATATATTGCTAAGTAGTAGGAAAGTCGACAGTAAATTATAGACAAATATTCCTCTATCTGAATTCTAGGTATACCAAATCCGTCGAATAATGCTTTATATATGCCCGTATTTAGGGAAGATTTAGAGCAAATCTACTGTCATTTGCAGGGTCGTATTCAAATAAATGATGTAGGTCAAAATTTGCTAGACCATGTCTGGTATGAAGTTATTCATGAAGCGACTGCATAATTTATTACGGAGCTTTCAAGATAATAATGATTACGGAATGATAAAGTGAATTCAGAGTTTGGCGTATTTATTGATCAGCTTGCGGAGTGGAAAAAATGCATTCATTCAGCAATATTGTTTTACTTAATTTAGCTTTTTCAGTAACTATGTAAAGTCTTAAAAGCCGTATATAATGGAGATTTATACAGTATTTTAACTTTTGCTAATGGCATGCATCAAAAGTTTTTTTTTTTTTTTTTTAATTAATACTACGTATTTTCAACATTTGCACTAAGAACATATGCATTCATACTATAGAACCACAACATAAAATAATGTTGAACGTTTAATGCCCATTTCACATTTAAATTGAATATAAAATATAACCAATGTTATCTCACTTATAAAAATAATTTTAAAACTCACGAAGTAAAACTTGAAATTGTTTTCCTCCGGTCAATAATGAAAGAGCAAACATAGCAAACCGTCAGAATATTCCTCGAACAAAGGTTTAAATATAATGTTATTAAAAAAAATGCTAAATTATAATTAAAGCCTACTTCTTGTCAAAAAAAGAGGGGGAGGGGAGACTGACCAGTAAATGAACATTTAGGCGCTTTTTTACTCTTAAAAAAAAAAAAAAAAAGAAAAGAAAAGAGAAATCACAGCGGCGTTGTTCAAAATGGTAGCATTAGACACATGACAGTAAAAGCACTTTAGGTGGATATACGTAATTATTTTTAAAAAATTGGAAAAGCTTTTATAGTTCTGCATCCTGTTTTGTGAGGGAAAAAACGAAAAAAAAAGTGTCAAATCTAGTAAAGGGGAACACATCAACCAGTGGCCAATTGCAGCACACTTTCCAGTCATTTTCTTTCTGTAAATATATAGAAGGAACTTACTTTTGCCCATTCATCTAAGAAAAATGATTTAAAACATTATTTGTTTAAAAAAAAAAAAAAACAAACAAACAAACGTGATGTTCATTCACTGGTCGGTCAACTCTATTTGTCATTTTAGTGGCCCAAATCAAATTCTATCTCACATTACAAAAAGATAAATATTTTTTTTCTTTTTAATCTGACGGTGGTATCATAAAAAAGAGCACGTTTCACAAAAAGTCGTTTACGTTAAACCTTTTCATTTACCAAATTGCCGTTAAAGCGGAAGCAGAAGATTTTTTATCAAGAGGTGTACGGGGTAACGGACACATTTAGAGACTTTTTTTTCTCTTACTTTTAGTTGTCTGATAACACTGTTCGACAAAAAAAAACCTTGAAAATGCTTCTGGTATTTTGAAGGCTGATTCTTATGTAAAATGACCCCCTGAATCCGAATATGACCCCCGTTTTCCCCCATCACGTCCCAATTTTTTTTAAAACGCCCCCCTTTTTTTTTCATTTTTCCTTAGTTTCAGGGCTATAATATTTTTTTTGGAGGGGAAAGGAGCCTTATATTCACCAATAAATTTTTTTGGATGTCAAGAGAGACTCAAAGTTTAAAATCATGAGCACCGAGAAAAAATCGGGGAACTTGGGGGGGCGTGGCCCCCCAAAATATTTGAAAAATCACCAAAAACGATCTTTTTAGTCTAGTTTCTTTAAAAAGACCTTTAAAACATTTTTTTCGGTGCAGAACCAGAGTATAAGATCCGCTCCTATGGCTCCTGGGTCAGAAAAAATTTTCACGCTGTAAAATTTTTTAAAAAAAATAAAATAATGCTTTAAAAATCGCACTTTGCACTCGAGTTTTAAAGCAGGTCTTCAGCCAAAAAAAAAACAAAATTGTGGCTGATTCTTATGTCAAATGACCCCTATTTCCAAATGTGACCTCAGTTTCCCTCCTCCACCCCTCTTTTCAGAGAGTCCCCCCCCCCAATTCAGAGTCATTTTACTAATTAGGAGGGGAAAAGTACATTACGTAACCCGTTAACATAATTCTAAAAGGCAACAGAGGTTCAAAGTTCAAAATCATGTACATGTGTACCAAAAATATAAACTAGGGCGGTATACCTCCCCCCTCCCCCCCCCCCAAAAAAAAAGAAAAGAAAATTCAATACTCTGATTTTTCACAAAAAAAAAAAAAAAAAAAGTTTAAAACGTCTCTTAGAAAAACAAGGAAAGAAGATTTTTTTTTTTTGGGGGGGGGGCGTATACCGCCATAGTTTATATTTTTGGTACACATGTACATGATTTTGAACTTTGAACCTCTGTTGCCTTTTAGAATTATGTTAACGGGTTACGTAATGTACTTTTCCCCTCCGAATTAGTAAAATGACTCTGAATTGGAAGGGGGGGGGAACTCTCTGGAAAGAGGGGGTGGAGGGGGGAAACTGAGGTCATATTTGGAAATAGGGAGTCATTTGACATAAGAATCAGCCACAATTTTGTTTTTTTTTTTTTGGCTGAAGACCTGCTTTAAAACTCGAGTGCAAAGTGCGATTTTTAAAGCATTATTTTATTTTTTTTTAAAAATTTTACAGCGGGAAAATTTTTTCTGACCCAGGAGCCATAGGAGCGGATCCTATACTCTGGTTCTGCACCGAAAAAAATGTTTTAAAGGTCTTTTTAAAGAAACTAGAATAAAAAGATCGTTTTTGGTGATTTTTCAAATATTTTGGGGGGTCACGCCCCCCCAAGTTCCCCGATTTTTTCTCGGTGCTCATGATTTTAAACTTTGAGTCTCTCTTGACATCCAAAAAAATTTATTGGTGAATATAAGGCTCCTTTCCCCTCCAAAAAAAATATTATAGCCCTGAAACTAAGGAAAAATGAAAAAAAGAGGGGGGCGTTTTAAAAAAAATTGGGACGTGATGGGGGAAAACGGGGGTCATATTCGGATTCAGGGAGTCATTTTACATAAGAATCAGCCTTCAAAATACCAGAAGCATTTTCAAGGTTTTTTTTTGTCGAACAGTGTAATTAAGTACATTAGATATGGTAATGCAGCATTTTTAATTTTGAACTATATTTACCTACGTTTTCAAAAGCATAAAAACGGATTTCTTTTGTTTACCTATAAGGAATATATTCAAAAATTGGGAAAGTACTTCGTGTTTGAATCTCACTTTTTCATGCGGGAGAGTTCGAAGGTATGGGGAAAAATACTTTAACATATTTGTTCATCTTTCAAAAAGATCCAAGAAAAATACGGTCCATGAATAATTCATGAATTGATTTACAGTTACAACTGTATCTTTATTCCGACAGTTCTTGCGAAGTTTCAATTCGAAGTGATCAGATCAAAGTAAACTAATAATAAGAAAAATTCCTCTTGTATACGGACTGAATGTAGGGCCAGATTTTACTTTCCTCGAGATTTTAGAGTATATAGTTTCTTTGCATGTATTTTTCTTTAGTATTGGTATTCCAGTCTTACAAAGTTTTTTTTTTTCATTAATGGATTTTTGTACTGCTAGAAAATGAGCTTAAAGTAATAAGACGGCTTGTGTAAGTTAAAAGAGTATTTTTTATGCGTGAAATAGTTATAATGCTTGAGTGTACTGCTGAAAATATTTTATGTATACATAAATACAACGACGAAAACCACTGCACTTGTTTGTTCTAAGAAATTATAAGAATTCAACTTTTCAATAAATTGCTTTGTTTATCGAAATACAATTGAATCAAACGTGAATAATTCAAACACTTTATAGTCCATTTTTAGAGAAACTTTTTTCAAAAACATTTAGAAACTGTAAGGTCAGTTGACTGAACCGTTATACTTATAGCATATTATAACGAGTCCGTAGCGCCTTCAACTTTCTTAAATGATCATTCCACTCTTGAGGAAGTAACTATTCATTTATTTACAAGTATGTACACTTATTTACAATAGGAGCAGGAAACAATTGCTAAACATCCAGCAATTAGGTAGCAAACAGTACACTGTACTCTAAGTAGTAACTCAGCACCACGTATCTAACGTGAACAGTAATTAAGAAATTACAAATGCAAAACAAACATTCGCCCAAGCGAATAAAACGAGCCTGCCAGAAATCCAATCTGAGAAAATGTAACAACTGTGTTTAAGGCAGTTGGACAGCTATTTATACTCGGAAGGAAATTTCTACAACATTCTAGCAAAATCCGATTCATTCACAAACTTGAATAATCCTTTCAAGAAAATTCTAGTGATGAAAAGAAAAACCCACGGTATTACAACTCAGCGCGAAAATGTCTTCATGCCTATGTAGGGCAAGTGTAAAAACTACAAAACGTTACAGGGCCGGTATACAAGGGATAAAAGTGATATCTTCAGATACTTTTGCAACATGTCGCCGGATAAAACCAAAACTAGTGGCAGTGGTGCAAGGCAGGAAAAACAACAATTATTTACGAGATTTGTAACACTATTTTGTTTTTGGATATTGAGATTAGTTTCTAATTTACTAAAAATGGGTACTTTAGAACCGTGATAAATAATTTCCTACGCTACTGTAATAAACCAGCTAAATATATATTTTCTTTCTAAATACGCATTGAAAGAGTTAGCTACTTCGGTACTAAAAGCAACGAGGTTTTATGCCTCGGAACTGAATGATGAGTTTTTTTAAAATTCCGTTAAGTTTAAACTTTGTTGCATTTAATTTGAATCATCGATGGACTGAAAAATGTATTTCAGAAACCGAAAGATGCAGAAAAAGTCTGCCACCTTTTGTTTTAGTCTTTTTGTTCAGAAAAGATAATATGAGGCCGTTTCTGTGACACGTTGTGTAGCACTCATCGAGATCCAAGTTAATTCTGCCACTTTTGTCTAGTTAAAAGCAAATTCAAGTGATTTCTTTTAAATTTCTCCAGGAAGGAAAGTGGTCGTGTACTGCGGTCAACAACTTCACTGACTAGCGCAACGATTCTTATCTATTTTTTTTTGTCCATCAACTACCTCTAAAATTTGAATGCTTCCCTTATGTCTTCTTCGTTCTCAATTCAGAGGAGGAAAATTCATAAAAGTGTTCTTTTGTTCAAAAATGATTTAAAACCATTAACTTTTTCAATACATTCTATAGCTTTGTTGTCACCATGGAAATGACAGCATATGTTTCATTTTTTAAAGATTACTCAAAAAAAGAAAACTATAAAAAAATAAAAATAAATGAGTAAAAATAAAGACAGCCGTGATAATTTAATGAAATCCAAACTTGGGATGTTAAACCTTAATCCAACGTCTTTGTGATAACGTCTTTAAAACTTGAACATTCCAGTGTTTTATTTCGTTATTCCAGTCTAATTTAAAACTAAGCTTAAACAAGTTTATATATAGTTTTATTTTTTAAGTGCGTGTTTTGTTTTAAGTTCAATTAATGGTACACTTTTTTTGGGTCAGTTAACATCATCAGCAAGAAATTTGTGCCTCTTTTAATAACACAACTTTCAGCAATGTAGAAAAAAAGTATCATATTGTAATACACCTCCTCACTTAAATTTGTTTGATGTTAAAAAATAAATAGTTAAAAAATAAATAATTCTAATAATAATGATAAAAATAAATAACTAAAATAAATAAGTAAATAAAATAAATATATGAAAATAACATTGAAAAATGCAATAATTCACTGCAGCAATTTTTTACTGATGCGAAAAATACAATTAAAATATTTTTATGCTAATTTTGTAAAGTTCCATAATAAAAATATAGTTTAATAATAATAAAAGAACAAGTGGGCAATGTTAAAGCAAAGTTGATAAAAATACATTTTTTTACTGAAATTAAAAGTAACACTTAAAAATTTTCGACTTATAGAATTACTGTCCAAAAGAAGAGACAGCACTTTCACACCAGCAAATCTAAGAGACCACGAGTTATTGATTTCCTTTCCAATATCTTGTTATTTTTCTGCATTTACTTTCTAAGCTTTCGACTGCTTTTCGCACATCAGTGCATAAGAAAAGTGTCTTTCCCGAAACTAGGTTCAAGAAATTTGTCAAATGCTACGGATGGAAAAATTTCAATTTTTGGAACATGTCGTTCATGAAACCGATAGAAGTAACGAAAGCATTTGCAATTTTTCTAAACTGTGGGTTTTCTGAAGCAAATATCTGAAAAAGAGGATGAAATACATCTTGTAGAAAAACAGTAAAATACATTTTTTATTTATCTGCTTAGGCTTACAGTAAAATAAAAATGAAAGTAAAAAGAAAACATGACATAAAATTAAATGATTAGCTGTGAGATTCAAATTGTTTCTTTTGTCACATTTAATTAAACTGTGGGAAAGAAGGGTGTCTCTGTTCACAAGAGAGTCGGATGTTTAAGATGCAGGGTTGCCACAGGCTACTTAAATACTACTTTTTTTGGCGCTAGGCGACTTTGGAGACTTTTTTTGAGCATAAACAGGCTAAAAAGCAACTTATTTTCACTGGAGCTACTTTTCTGGCGACTTTTTTTCCAAAGCAAGTTTTTATTCGAAAATTTTAGATTTTTTTTTCACCCTATTTGATTTTATTTATTAATTTGAAACCCATTACTTTTTTATTCTTATTTCTTTGTCCCCTAAAAAAAAGCATATTCCTTTGCCTTGTATTATGAACAGATCCATTATTATTATTTTTTTAATACCAATCAAGGAGCGGCTTAAATTTTTCACTTGCAATAAGTATTTTTTCACTTAAAACCTTAATCAGCTTCTTTTTAATTTAATTTTATTAATTTTTTTAATGTGTAGTTTTTACATAAGCTTCCAGTTGAACAGTTGACATATGTGAAAGTTGAAGTAACTCATTGATTAATATTTTTAGAATATATGATTGAATGGAGGAAAATTATACAAAGTGATATAAATTAAACAGGGGTATCAGAGGTGTATTGTTTGAAGTTCTGCTTTATTTTAAAGAGCTCATTTAGGTGCAATTTTCAAGTTTGTATGGTCTTCTACCTTGCGAAAAATAAGAATCCTTTCACACAATTTTTGGAGGTTTTTTTTTTTTTTTTTTTTTTAATATGCATCAAAGTTTTGTTAAAAGACAAAAAAATAAAATTTATTTTTATTTTTACTGAAACTTTCATTTGAAAATTTAAAAAAAAACTCCGTAATCATTTTAAGCATGATTATTCACTTGACACAAAAAGAACTGAATCGCTGATTTTATTTCAATGTCGTCAAGTTTTGTAATATTATCATTTAATATCTGAATTTTTTCAAGGAATAAAGTAGTAGTTAACATTATGATTAAGAGTGCTATTTCTCCACTTCAGACTGCCATTACAACTCCTCCCTCACACCGTCTCATGTTTCAGAACCAATATGTGGATTATTGGTTCTGCAACACGAGATGGTATTACGTTATAGTCATCCAGATTGCGAATCATATCAGCACATGAAGTGCTGATATCAGTTTGACACCAGAGTGAAATAAAAATAGCTAAGGTTAGGGAAGAAAATTTAAAAATGTTTAAACAAAAGAAAGTGAGCAAAAAAAAAAAAAAAAAAGCTGAACTGAAAAGGGTAGTCAAGAAATCAGAACAAAAAATCAAATTAGTATCAAGTTTCTGGCAAAAGTACTGCTATACTTTCAAGGTCCTAGTTAATGTTTAACTAGTTCTTGCAACAAAAGATTACATAATTTTTTACACTGATAATGTTGCTCTACTGCATCCTCGTAACAGCTATTGACAGTATTTTATTTATAATTTGCTTTATTTATATTGATTTTTCATTGTATTCTCATCAAAATAGTTGAATAGAATTAACTCTAGTCATGGGGGGGGGGAGGCACTCCTTTTTTTAGTTAGTTATGTTAAAAGTTTTTTTTTTTTTTTTTTAATAATAATTGCACATTTAGTTTAAACTCCTCAGCAAAGCAGATGAAGACTTTTTACCAATGTAAAAATTTTCAGCTCTACTATTTATTTCTTACTTCATTTATCTGATCATGAATACTGTTTTTTTTTTTTTTTTTTTGAAACTTTTCAATTTTGGGGTCTACTTTTTTTGCAACTTTTTAATTTTTGGGACTACTTTTTTGCAACTTTTTTATAAGTTTTTGGCTACGTTTGGTTCTTTTTTGATGATTTTTTCCTGTGGCAACCCTGAAGATGACATACGATAGATAACAGTACCAATTACCAACAGTCATTTTTTTTTCAAATTCATAACAGAGGCAAAATAACGAGTGATGCATTGCTCACATTTTTTACATTGGGGTGGCTATGTTATGACGTTAAAACCAAGATTAAATCTCGCACGATGCTTAGTTCCGTTTCCGGCAAGCAATGTACCATATGGCTTTTCTCTAATATACCGTTTATCTAAGATGTTGTACGCCGCTCATTGAATCTGAAATTAATCTTGATAGTTTAGTATAGTAATTATTTCTGAAAATGCATGTGAAACTAAGAAAATATGCAGGGCACAACTATTTGATTATTAGCAATAATGACTTCACATCGTATGCTTCACCTATGTTATATTTTTTTGTATAGCATACAATAAAATAACATAAAAACATTTTGTGTAGTTTAATTTACGGCATAAAAGACTTTCAGAGGAAACAAGTATTGTTTTTATTTCCTAAATCAAGCAGATATTTTTTTTTTTCAAATTGTATGTTTTACATTATTTGTAAGCAAATACTGGTTTTGACACGAACATTCTGTATTTTGTGTCAAAAAATAAGCTCTGAAACATCTGAGTTTTTGTCCGAAGTATTTTGCTTACGTTGAAAATTGCGTAATCTATATTATCTTTAGGAATTTCTGAGTCTCCATTTTCCTCGCTAAATCCGAAATTACGGTAAATGTTAGAGCATTATAAGTGGATACTGCTGATAATTGCAGTCGAATAACAATTTAGTACATATTGAAACTCTGAAATCATATTAGTTGCTGCCTTGTGCTTTGAAATCACTTTCCCATTTTACGGCAATTGCTTTAAAAGCTTCAGGGTTTGTTTCTTAATTTATATGTAGAGGAATGGGGGCCAAAATGAAATGGTAATACATTTTCAGTTTGCAGTGCCTTAACTGAGTTCCTAAACATATTGTTGATTCCAATCAAAAAATTAATAGCTCTAAAGATAAAAGAAAAAATAACTTGCCATTTTAAAAATTTGATACACATTGTAATACTTCGTACTTTATTAAAAATATTATTTGTTGTAATAAAATGATAAAGTTTTTGTAGTTATTATTTTAAAACCCATTAAGCGCCAAGTCTCTCATTTTGGGAACCTTTGATTAAGATTTTTTTCCTGAATAAGTTTTTCAGATAAATATTTTGAAAATATTTTTATTTGAATAGCAAAGTGCCTAACTACTGTCTAACATTATTTCGCGAGACCTCCGTCGATTCTGCGCACGAGCCAAGTCTCTTCTGATTTTGTCGAAATAGGGGGGAAATGCAACGAGAAAGTAGCAAGCGAACAAAAGGTGAAGGCATCGGGAAAGCACAATACGCAAACAGACAGTAGTTTGTAATGTAAATTATATATATTTTTTTAAAAAGGTTAATTTTAGCAAAAAAGCTTGTATTTATTTCGTAAATGAAAAAAAAAAAAAAAAACTTCTTAAAAATAAGAAAATAGAATGTAGAAGTTTAAAAACATTGAATATGAATCACAAGAGATCTTTTTTCAAGTCATAACAAACAGGGGTCAAGAAAATTGATTTAAACGGGTTTTATAGCTGTTTATTTACATAGGTCCCAAAATGGGAGATTAGGCGCTTTCTGATTAGCAGGAAATATCAGGAGTAGCAGATTTAAGTCCTCCCCCATTTTGAATCAATGAGCACTCCCCTCTCTTTTATTTACTGTTGAAGGTCAACCCCATTGTATTAGAAGACAGTAAGTTCTCTTTTGTTGTTCAAAAGCATTAGCTTTTATCAGAACAGGTGACATTCCATTCGTTCTGAAGAATGTTCTAGATAAACAGCGGTGACCAATCCTCCGTAAGGACGATGGTGTACCTCCTCCAAGAGATCCCCTAAAATGATAGTTAAATTATTAAAAAAAAATCACCCTCTCTCCTAAAAATTTTAATGCTGCAATTGGCCCTATCAGCCCCCTTTTCCTGTCTTTTGAGAGCTCCAATGAGGAGCGCTTTCTCGAAGTCATAGCTAGGGGCGTTCAGTATAGGAGGTTCAATTTCAAAACAGAAATTTCTTTACATTTCTTGAAATTAAAATTGTTAAATTTTTTGCCTTAGCAGCAAGCTTTGAAAGAGATGGATACAACAAATTTCAATGCATTACCAGCAGATGAGTACATTGTCACCTGTTTGCCACCCTCCAGATTCTGATCAGATAATGGAGAAGGAAAGTCTTAGTGATAAATACCTAGATCACATATAATAGAATAAGTCTCAATTCGTAATTTTTTGAATTTATTGCAATTTTTGGTATGACATCGGAGGAACTAGAATTATCGCTAATGCATCGACGTTAATCATACGAACCATTTTTTAACCGACGAAAAAACGGCTAGGAGGTTCTCTGGTCGACCGGTATATTTTTTTTTTATGTATGACCACGCATAACCTTTTACTGAATAGGCCGATTTTGATATTTTTTTCTGTTGGAAAGGGTACACCTCCCTGGTGGTCCCATGATACGGGGTTTAAGAACGGAATCCTGAAGAAATTGAGGGAAATCTTTAGAATTCCGTTCATGCGCACCCTCTTTGCGCATGAATTGAATTTCAAATTTCACGCGCACACTCTTGCGATTTGATGTTTATTAGGTCACAGTAGCTCGCCGATCGAGTGGCCTAGCGGTAAGACGCTGGGCTCTCATTCGCAAGAGCTTGAGTTCGATCCTCGACGGAGTCGGTGGATTTTCAAGCAGCAGAAAAAAAATGCACTGTCTACGTCAAACGATTATGCGGTATGCAAACCGTAGTTTTACTGATAGAATATATTTAGTCCCGAGTACTCCAATTTTTTAAAAAATATATTTCCAGGCTCCCATCACCTAAACTTTTAAATTTTAAAATTAGTGATACACTAATGAATCAGCGGTAAATGGTTACTTTGCGGATTAACCTGTAGGCTAGTTTTAGCCGCATAATCGGGTGAAAAACTAGTAATTTAAAAATGTTAAAATTAAATCAGCATAGAAATAAATCCTAAAAAGAAAAAAAAATGTTTTTAGTGGCAATCTCTCAAAATTTCAGACGCTTTAATAAAGTGAGATGAAGCGTCACGATGGCAACATGACACTATTCCGGGTATACATTTACACTGAAAAGAATGAAATAAAAATTAAATTTTATAAAAAAAAGTAAAACCGATTTCAAAAACGCAGCTGAAAATTGCGCTAAAAAGTAAAAAATAAATTTATTCTTTGAACACCATCGATACTACTTTTAAACATGAGTTTTGAAGTCGGTGTCGAAACAGTTAATAAAATCATTCGTACCCATTCTTCGGTTACGTGTTTCATAATAAAAACAACAAAAATGTTTCAATCTCATTTTCAAGTGTTTTTTGAAAGGAAAAATCAATCAAATGGTACAATCAATGGGTCAGAATGATTTTATTAACTGTTTCGACACCGACTTGAAAACGCATGTTTAAAAGTAGTATCGATGGTGTTCAAAGAATGAATTTATTTTTTATTTTTTAGCTCAATTTTCAGCTGCGTTTTTGAAGTTGGTTTTACTTTTTTTATAAAATTTTATTTTTTTCTAAAAATAATCTGATATAATGAATTGTGAATCATTTTCTCAAATATGTTGTGAAGTAACCAACATGCAAACTATACAACAAAAAAGCCTTGCTGTGAGGAAACAAATATAACTTTGCGCTGCTCAAAAATTTCTTAGTTCCGTTTTATAAAAGTCTGGAGTTACTGTCTGTTTGCGTATTGTGCGCCTGGCAGCCACGAACGCTTCCATTTGAAAAAGGGGAGATAGGTTCAGGATGCGCACTTGTTGCATTCCCCCCCCCCCCCTATTTCGAGACAGTCAGAAGAGACTTAGCGCGTGCGCATATGCGACGGATGTTTCGCGAAAAAATGTTAGACAGTAGTCCTCGTCATTTAGCCTCGCTCGAACCCTGACAACCTTTCCTCTATTATTTTCATTAATTATGGCTCGGCATAATTAATGAAAATACCCTTTCCGTTCTTTATGGTGTTTGACAATCCTAAGGCTTCAAAGGACTAAAAGGTGGGAAATTGTCCGTGATAATTTCGTTTCATATAAAAAAATATGCTTAGTAAGTAAGAAAATTTACAAGTTTTATTTAAAAACTTTTATATATATTAAATAATTTACCAACTTAATGATTAAAAAATACTTTTAGTATTAATAAATAACTTTGTTAACTGCAGAAAAATAATTTTTAGGTTTTCTAACTAGATTTAGTCAGATTTTATTCAAGCATCACTATTGTGGCAGAGATATTTATGTTATCCCCTTCCCCACTAAGCGCCAAATCTCCCATATTTGGCCCCCCATCATTTTGGGACCATACCATATCTCTTGACTAAATAGATATTTTTTAAAAATTTAAAATATGATGAAAGAGACATGTATTGCTCCTCAAAACATGCCAAAAGTAAAATATTTTCAATGTGGTTCATATAGCGGCGTTTAATGGAAAGTATCAATTAGCGTGAAATGAGGGCATATGCAGCACTTATTCAGTTCATATCCGGCATGTTTTGACTTTAAGTGTTCCATGCACAAGTGCACACGGGGCAAAGTGAAATAGCTCATTTTATTTACTTAACCTTTCATTTATTAAAGCGCTGAGGTGTTTCTTCATTTTTTGATTCACTTACATGACTTAACCTATTATTTCACATACTTTAACATTCATGCACTCATTTTATTATTCATTTATTTTTTACTCTCACATTTATTTTTCGTCATATATTAATAAAATAATTTAAGCATTTTACTTTTCATAATTAATTAATTTCTATCAACATGTTTATCAAACGGAAATTATTTCTACTAATCAAATAGAGATCATTTCGTTATAAAAATTATTGATTTTTCGCATGGACCCATCGGTTTTCAAATAGCAAACTTTCCTCATTTTTTTTCTTTTAAGCTACAAAACAACTGCCAAAAGTGAAAAATAATGTTTCGAAGCAAGTTATGTCAAAAAACACATTATTCCTTCTATACGTACAATTATTTTGAGAACTATTTTTCAATTTGTTCTTTTTAAACAGGTTGGTTAATTTTACTATTTTACTTTGTCTCACAATCCCGTACTTGGTTTTTAAAATTCAAAAAATAAATAAATAAATAATAATGATAATAAGCAAGCTGAGAATTTAGATTCTTTTTTTTTCTTCTAGATTCTAGTCAGCTTGCATTTCGAAATTTTCATAATGTAATGCCAACTTACAGTGTTGCACAATTTACTGGTTAGGTATTGATTCTGTAAACATTCCAGCTTTCTGGAAAAATAAGAAAGAAATGTATGAGCATGTATAGCTTCGCCAAATCTCATCTACATATACGGTAGGACATAACTTATGTTACATGACTCGTCGTCTGCAGCAAGTCAGATTAAGGTCGGCTGAAATATTCTCTCATTTTGTCATGTTTACCATTTAGTGCGTTGTATTTACTTTTCAGTTACTTCATTGTGGATTAACTTAGGTTGGCTCATTTGAAATGTTTAGTTTGTCTTCCCTAGATCTGCTATAATACAAGACACTCTTTTCATTTTGGCGCTTGTAAGTCTCAAGCAAACACGACACTGTTTATCTGTTTGCGCTAATTCACCCGTTGAACAAATATCAATGTATTCTATCAAATATTTACTGACAAAAAATTTCTCTTAATATTTGCTGTGATATTTTTGTATTTTATGTCAAGATGGAGAAACCTGTCTTTAAAGTAATTGAAATTTTCGTTAGCAAATATTTTCATTTCAATTCGATATTGAATAGAAAAATTGTGTTTCACATTTATGCAAACTCTTTTGACGATTCAATAGCAATTTTTGAAAGTAGAATGTAAATGCTTTTATTTGTAAATCTTCAAACTTAAACCCCCTTACGCGATTAACACATGTGGAACGCTCACATAAATTTAATTTTGTAGTCATATCCTACAACTGTGGGGTGTGTGATTACACCCCACAGTTGTGTACAAGATGTGTTACTCAATCTGAAGGAGTTGGACTTCTATATGATCGTAAAAGCTAAATAGTTGATCAAATAACAGCTGTTGATTTTTTTAAAGAGATCAAAAATCTAAAAAAAAACCCTCCTGGTTCTTTATTGTTGACTGTTTTTTCGTAGGAACATACATGAGTCCAAGACCACAATGTATTTTACGTACACCAGTCACTATTAGGTAATTTAACGAAGAATCAACCGACTGGCATGAACCTCGTGACTTTTTAGTCACAAATCTAACTCTTTACCAATCACTCCACGACGGTTTTTTGGGAACTGTCATAATACTGATATATACTACAAATACAGTCGAGCACCCGTTTTAGAATATCGGTTAAAAGAACATCCCGCTTAATGTAATACATTTCCAATGCACCAGAATGCAACTATGCTTTATTTTGGTACCGGAAATTGGAATATCCCGCACATTAAAATATTTTTCGTGACAAAATGACTATTCCATTAAGCGGGATCGACTGTGTAATCAAGTATATTTATTTATCCTGCTCGCGTTACGCACTTTGAATTTTGACTGAGTTAAACTTGCTAAGTTAAACATGTAGAAAAAAGTATTTAAATAGTATCATTTTCTCCGTTACGGAGCCAAAATACCATCAGATAAATACTGTTTCTGTAAATGTTTAAAATATGTTTATATTTTATAGAAGTAGAGTTCAAGTTCTTCAAAAATTCATGCAACGAAACAAAGACATAATATATTTGGAACATCTGCAGGCTGTTTTTTGCAGCAGTCATTTTTTTTCAGAATGAAATTGCCCTCTAGATTTTGTTTGTCCCATTATCATGAAAATAATGTCAAAAATTAAAAAAAAAATAAAATAAAGTAGCTTTTGAAAGAAGCAGAAAACTTGAAATACCTAAAATAAAAATTAATCACTTAAAACGTCTATTGTAAAAGTATGAAATGTTTAACTCTAGTATTAAAAATAAACAGCAAACCTGTATTTTTGTCTAATTAATTTTAATTTTATAAGTAAAACATTTGTTATTTAGTTTCCAATAATATTTATGCGTCTGAATTTTCATTTATGCCTGAAATTTATGGAGTCTTTCTTCATTTTCTTTATCGGAAGCATTCATATAACTTTTCAAATGGAAATTTTTGAACTAGTTGTATAAAGCTGTAAGATAATCATTTGCATATAACTGAAAACTAATTAGTGTAATTTATGTATTATTTTACATAATATCACTTTAAAGGAGCATTTACAAAAAAAAAATCAGGTGCGTCATTTTAAGGTTTTCTAGGGGGGAGGGGGGGGCAAAGGATGAAAATACAATACAATTTCTTCAGAAAAATACAAGAAACACACCCACTTATACATAAATACATTGATTCCTCCAATCCAGGGAGGGGGGGCATTGACCCCCTCCCCGACCCCCATAAATGACGGACCTAAAAACATTACGTAAAAAGTGTACAAGTTTATTTTTCTTTTGAAATTCAATGATTAACAAATATTTTTCATCTACCAATTACTGAAAGAAGTAGAAAAAGCAGACAGTTTTATAAATATTCAAATTTTAGAATTGTAACATTTTTTTTGAAACTAACTCATTTCCCTTTTAAAATGCTTCGTCCTCGTATTTTAATATTAATGTCGTAGTAAAAGATAGTCTTGAGAACTTTTCTAACTCTGCTGCTAAATATATTTTCAGTTGCTTATTAACATAAATGAGTTGTTACGAGCAGTGCTTTTAATAACTAAGCTACAAAATCAACTAAGAGTCTTTCTAGAATAGTATAATGGTTATTGTAATAGCTTTAAACTACAGTTACGCATTCTTTATATTAATTGCTGCTGTTCTGCATTGCAATGATATTATATGGACATTTAGTTAAGGGGTTACAGTACCTTTCTAACAAAGTTCTTTAATTTAAGTGAAAAAGTTAATTTTTTGAAATATTTGTTTCTGCACTTGTTTAAAAATCAATAATTTATTTTCAAACATCAAAAATTTTGAAAACTTTTTTTGAAAATTTGAAAAATGTAAGAAAATTTCAGTTTTTTTAAAACCCTAAGGCTTTTTTGTTTCTGCACTAATTTCAAAATTTCTTTTTGCGAAATGATCAAAAGGAGAACCTCAACAAATCTGTGCATTCATTTTCTTATATTTTGATTAGAAAATATTTTGTGACCTTTTATGTAAAAAAATCTTAGAAAATTTTGTTCTTCGAGGTTTGACAAACTCTAAAAATTTTTGTAATTTATAAAACGCTTATTCAATGCACAGTTTTGTTAAATATATTATCCTGAGTGCAAAAAATATTGCTTTAAAGTTATATCTTTAATAGAAAAAATTCCTTAGCATTTCTAGTAACATAGAAACACTAAAAACTGATCACCGAGAAAAAGCACTTTAAAGTTTGGCTTTTCCATTAGAACACATAGCCTGTATGCCCTAAAGTCACTCATAACTTTTTAAATAATTTAGCTAGAACAATGCTGTTTTTTTCTGAGTGTTTTAAATAACTTTTACTTTTGAAATAAGCAATAAAAATTTTTTTGGTCTTTTGGTCATTTTTGAGGTACTGTAACCCCTTAAGTAATTAAGATAGTTTATACATGTTTGCGCAGTTGTAAAGATGTAACCATCGTGACATTTGACGGTATGACATTAATGGAAGTCTGAGAGTCAGTTTTAAGTATATGGTCATTACCGTAGCTCTGATTACTGTGATGAAATGCTAATATGTAATGAAGTGGGTTTTTAAGTATTTGTAAACTTATTCTAGATAAAAAAAAACAAATCAGTTTACAATTATTTAAAAAATGCTTAACTTTATTTAGTTAAAAATTACTTCTAATATATATATATATATATATATATATATATATATATATATATATATATATATATATATATATATTTATATATATATATATATATGCTAAATTCTCTACTTAATTGCTGGTTATTATTTAGTCTATACCGCTTAGACTTTAATCGCAAATTCCTAAAAGGAGTCGAAATTTGTCTAGAATAATGACCCATTCATAATAATTTTAAGTTTACATAGTCTAATCTACATCAAAATAAGAAATACTGCGATGTAAAAGAATAGCATAAAATAAATTATAAAGACTGAAAAAAAGGAAGAAATTATTAAAAAAATTAAAACAAAAGAAAGCTACTGCTAATTATGATCACATAAATATTTCAACTTTTTTGCTGTTAAAAAAAAAACTGTTTTACTTTGTTTCTTACACTTTTAGAATTTTTAGTTATGTACTGAAGATTCATAGTATTAGTACTGAAAAATTAATACATAAATAAATAAAGAAATTAAAAAAAAGATTAAAAAAAAAAAGTTAAAACCAACAGCTAATCATAACCACAAAAGGTTTTCAACTTTTTGTCGTTTTGAAAAAAGCTATTTTACTTCGTTTCGTACCCTTTAGATTTAGGGTATTACAAACAAAATAGCAAAATCATTCGTATCTAAAAGCATAGATATTTGGATAAAGTATACCTCAAATAATTTAATGCAATTCAATTTATTTGAACTAAGAAATTTAGTAAAAATATTTTCAACAAAAGAAAATAAATATTGAATTGCGACACAATATACCGTGAAACCTCGAAAGCTCGACGCTGCACGGGAGCAGGAAACTATGTTGAGTTTAGTGGCTGTCAAGTTAACGAGGTTCTAAAGTTTTAGTCCTTAAGGAGGGTTTTGTATCACTTACTAGTGTTTACTGTTTGCTTCATTTAGGTAAAACCTTTCTCGTATTTACGCATTCGTCAGGTCTTCTCTAAATATTACAAAAAAAAGTGTTAGGTAAGATAACACTAAGAGGACGTAAAATAAGACGCATTTTGAGCCGTATCAAATAACGTAAAACGATGCTAATTTCAAATGCATAGTTCAGTTGAATGTTTCCAAAAGACAACAAATGTAAGTTTTAAATTCAAAACTTCGGAAAGTTCCCGCTCACAACCCATCACCCCTTTTTTAAGTGGAATGGTCCCCGAGTGCTAGGCGCGGCTTTCATGTATGGCCAGTATCAAAATTACACTGTATATATATTTCACCCCATCAATTTCAAACTCCCTGTTTAAGTAGATTGTAGAATTCAATTAATTACAGTACACATCAGTATAAAGTTTTAAAGCCTTTTCTTAAACCTATTTACATTATTTAAGTGTTTCAGATAGTTAAATAAGAAGTTCAATAATCTTGGTCAATAAGAGATAACTCTATTAAATATATAGTAACATTATGTAACATGTTGAATTTTTTAGAATTTAAGTTGAATGTACGTGATATGTTTGAAGCATAAGCAAATATACTCGTATTTGACCCTAATTAATACTAACAGAAGATAATATACTCTGTATTATATGTATATTTAATGTATTAATGTCAATTTGTCTATACGAAAAACTTCCTTACTTTAATACTAGTCCATTAGTTTAAATCGTCGGTAAACCTGAATCAGAATTCTCCATTGTGACAAAAACAATTTATTGCTTTATCCACATTCCGTAGCTGAAGCACACCACATAACAGCATTTATAAGTAAAAGCAGAAATCTTTATTACACAATTCCATGACATTTCTTTAGTCGTCGAGCACAGTAACAAATATATAGTTGTAGCAAATTTAGTACATCGTTGGCGAAAACCAGTTCGCATATTTCCTCATTTATGGCACACTTCTGAAACCCTCATGGGGAGCATTCAGTTGTGCATTTCGAGATTACACTTGCAATGTATACGACTACTTTCAAAACAGGCAATGAAACTATGCGGAGAGACATAAATACAGTCACTCGGGGGAAAGTAATGCGAATAAGATTTGTTTATCAGGGAGATATTAGATTATCAGTCTCAATTTGCAAATATGCGTTATTGCTTCCAAGATGGAAATGGAAATGCACAGATACTGTAATTACTGGCAATTAACAGAATTTCAGTATTTTGACGCTAACTTGCATATCCATGCACATCCATCTGAAATAAAAAAGAACCTTTATGCACTTAAGTAAAAATAGTAAGCCACGTAAATCGAGCACAAGTTAGCAAAATGATTGCAGACACGGCGTGTTTTGGGGTTTCAGGGAAACCTTTTTCGAAGGTGAGCTTTAAGAAAAAAAATCACCCGAGAAAAGCAATGGGGTGGAACAGAGGATAACATAAATTTTGTAGATTAATCAAGCAAAACAGAACGAGAAAAAAATAAGAACCTAGGGTCAAACTGTAAGACATATTTCCATAAAGAAAAAAATCATTTAAGAAATTTAAAAGTTATTTATAAATTTAAAGAGAGCTTTAATAATATTGAATTATTTTTTTAATATCTTTTTATTAATTTATTTTCACTAAAGGGTAAGTATTTTTGCTTTTGTATGGTTAAAGCATTTTTGAGCTCTTATGTTAGGTGCATATGAGAAGTTGAAAAATACTGTTCATTATTCTGAAACTTTGAAAAAGTTAATGCATTCAAGATCTCAAAAATGGCAATATTTCACCTGCTCAGTCTGGGTTAAAAAGTAATAAATTAAAGCTCAGAAATTATGGGGTTCCTCAAGTGAAAAATATTTAAATGCGTTCATAGGTGACTTTCGCAAATGGAGCTCTAAGTTTAATTTTTTCTTATTTCAAATGCGCATAGAATTTTCAGAAGATATCCTTTTTTTCCGCCTTTTTTTGCTTAATTGTGGAGTAATATCTGTTTAGGATAAAAAAAAAAAGGTTTTTTTAGTCTCATCGTGTGCTACGTTAAACTTGTTAAAATCACGAAAAAAATATAATTATAACAGAAAAAAAAACATGTTTTCACATGGTTATGCATTTTCTAAGTAAGTAGCAGAAGATTAATAAGGGATGAACTTTTTAAAAACCTAAATGCTCTCTTAACTAATTTACCCTTCAACGTTTTTCGCTGACTTCCATTTAACTTTAATGCTTGACTGGTCAACTGATACTTTGATTCTGTTTTTTTTTTTTTTTTTTTGGTTAGTGAGGAAAAAAAAGTTTTTGAAGAAAAAGATTTTGTTTTTGATTTTTGTTATTCAACACTCTGAGTGATATCACATTGAAGAGATAAAAATTCTTGCAATATAACTACGCTGCCGAGAATAATAGATTACAAAATACCTCACGGCATATGCCAGAATATCTCGAAATGTAGTTGAACTTTCTTCTTTTTATTTGGCTCTGATAACCAAAACTTAATGTAATATCTGGGGTTACGTTCCACAAAAATGCAGCGTAAATTAGAACCGCGTAAACAGAGACTTAATAGTAGTGTTAAAATAATATTAAGTTCCCTTTATAAAGAAAATACTTTAATCTAGTTATAGACAAACATACATTAATGTTAATGTGTAGTTATTTCGATACATATGTACAACGTGCATAAAGAAAAAGTGAATAATCTTACTATTTATATTAAAGAGCTGAGAATGACAGTTTTTCGGTAGTCATTAATGTTTCTTCTGAGTTTTTTGTAAGGGTATGACACATATAAGATCACTTACGTCACTTCTATGACGGGATATTACTTTCTTCAGTAATCAGAAAGATCATTTACCATTGTCTTACCAAAGGCTCAAAAAATTTTCAATGCAAAATTTATTGCTGGCCTGCCATCGATATCGGTATTCTTGTTTGTTTGTTCTACTTTATCACTTTTAAAAGCTATTCTACAAGTGAGCTCGAATTTTATGCATATAATATCTGTACTTCTGAAAAAGAGCTCTATAACCAATCAAAAAATTATCTCCAGTGGGTCAAACTAACGCCTCCTAAACACTAAATGCCTAGTACATTTGCTTTGCTACGGTAGTCGTTGGTTCCACTTTAAGCGCCACTTTGCGGCAACCCGATAATGCCGTTGTTATTTTTTGATTGGTTAATTTTTAAATTTAAATTCAGAAATGAACCGATCGTTAATTTCTCGAATAACTCCGGTAGATGGCAGTGCTTTGTGAACCAAGGGCATTTTGCAGCTATTGGCGATTGATTCAAACAATATTCGACTTAATTTTTTTGATTGGTTGATTTTTAAGTTTAAATTTAGAAAGGAACCAATCGTTAATTTCTTTTTCTCATAGAACTCCGGTAGATGGCAATGTATCGTGAACCAAGGACGAAAAGGACGAAATTTCGCTCTGTGCTAAAAGCCAGAAAGTTGCAGGCATTTAGTATTTAAGAGGTGTTGCTCAAATACACTTATGAGAATGACAAATTGCAATACATTACCTATTATCAGTTTATATTTTGAAATAGGGGACAATTTCACGTGCTTTCAGTGCTACATTCTTGTAAATTCAAAACTTATCAGTGTGAAGCAAAATGAATGTGTAAAATCTTTATCGCGCCTAATTAAATCTGCGTACATTAAATACGCATAAAATGAGCATCTGTTAAGTAGCTCGTAAGTAGTTAATAGTAAATAAATAATAGTATATTGAAATTATTATAATAATGATTTTGTTTTATGACGCGTTAAGTAATAGTTGAATAATGAATAGGGAAACTTGTGCAACTACTTCATAAAACCTGCTAATTAAAAAAAAAATCTGTTACTAAGGCTTAGTTTGTCACAAAAGTTAGGCTATTTGTTTCAGAAATAATACTCCCTTTAAATCTATTCACACAACATGTCTATACTAATAAAAATTCATGTAGCAGCAATCTACTCATCTATACTAGACAGCAACTTAAGTTGACACTGAACGTCACTACGGTCACGTCACTACTAGCGGAGCCAATAAGAGCTCACAAGCAGTCAGCTGTGTCCTCTAATTCGCCAAGTAGGCTGTGAAGTTTTATCTAGCTCGTTTTTCATAGGCTAACGTCATGCTGACGTCACGATTTTTTTGTCAAGAAACCTTGCAGTGTAGTATAGCATCACTGCTCTAGCAACAATAATGCCTAACACATCAAGATTTATCGACCGAACAGTGGCTATAATAGTAGTATTCTCGACAGTTTAGAGCCCCACTACACTTTTTCATTTTTAAATGTAATAGGGTGAAGGTAAACTTCTAAGCAATGTTTCTGGACAAACTGCTTGAACTATTGTTTGTTAAACTAGTATATATCTATGAATGACGATACCAAACTTCAAAATTGAGAAATTCTTATGAATCGCATAAAAACGCGAATTAGAAGTTGACGCTTTATTTGAATGAGCAGCAAGTTAAGAAAATAAGGAATTTTCACAAATATTATAGTTTTTTTTTAATATGATTTACAAAAAGACACGTACCAAATTCAAAAACTTTAATTCTAAAAGTTTTACTTTACTTTAAGAGAAATGGATTAACATATTTTTGCTTTTAAGAGTAATTTATTATTTTAATTTTAGAATTGTTGCCGAGAAACTTTTCGGCTTTTCAATTAGAATTTGTTGTTATTTCAAGTGATAAATTATCAGAAAATAGGAATAAAAATTAATTAACTTTACAAGGCTAAATAACTCTTGATTTCCATTAGGAGACATGTTCAGTAATTGATTATCTTTAATTAATTTGTAGGCAATACATTAGCGCATAATTAAATCCATTAAATTCCCAGGATGATTATATTGTGCATTTAGCACATTGTAAGGATAGGAATTCATTAGTCTTTGAAATTGAAAAAAAAAAAATAACTTAAGCTCTCAGGTTACCAAGAATAATTTATCTACACGATCCTTCGCAGTTTCAGTGATTTTAAAAGTAATATTATTATTTCCTATACTGCAGCACTTTTTTAAAAGAATAAATAGTTATATGTACTTCACTTAAATTTTATACACATTTTTAACATTACTTTATAGTCAAAAGTTATCAGATATTTCTATAGTTGCTTTTAGTGGCAGGGAAATACTTGCACTACTGATCCAATTACTTAATACACAGGTAAATTTTCAGTACAAGTTAAATCACACGAGTAAGTTTAGAAGACCAACCGCAAATATGATTCTATAAGTTATACTATGCTACGTTGATCTATAATAAAATAACGGTTGTAAGTATGTCTCTCCCGGTAACTAGACTACCCAAGATTACAAAAAAATTTGAAAATTCTCCCTAATACTTATTTCACAGCAAAATCAGAATGAATAATCCTAAGAATGTTTCTTTTTGCTTTAATATTTTTAAATTTATGATGCAAGTTGTGTATAAAGAAAAAAGCTTGAATTGCCGCAAGTGTTATTAGAAAAACTGTATTTCAATTGGTTAGTGCCTATTATAATGAAATATCATAATCATGCAAAGTGCATTAATATTTATTTCTGTATTTTTTTAGTACTTAGATATGGGTCCTAAGTATGATATTAATATCATTTACCTTTTAAATCCTCATACGCGTTTTTATAGTATGTAAATTGCAGAAGAAAATTTTGATGGAAATTGAACTGACTTCTTCAGGAAAATCCAAAAAGGAATATATGTTTTTAGAAATATTCATGCTTCAGAGAAATCGCTATGAATTTCAAAATTTTGTCACTTTTGTAAAAGACTACACTAAAAGATTAATGCCGTTTTTACAGTATAATACAGCTAATTTTATGGTAATAAACTAAAAATTGCTAATTTTAGAGTAAAAAACTAAAATTTCTATTTTTACAGAAATAAACTAAATTGCTAATTTATAGTAATAGTTTGTAAAAATGCTAGTTTTAAAATTTATTACTGCGCATTTACAGTTTTAAACTGGAATTTCTGCTGCCAGTATTATACTGTTGTATTTACAGTATGATACAGCTAATTTTGTGGTAATAAACTGTAAAATTTCTACTTTACAGTAACAAACTGTAAAATTGCTAGTTTGCAGTTTATTGTGGTGCATTTACAGCTTTAAACTGGAACCTCTGCTGTTAGTGTTATATTGTAAAAACAACGGCTTATTTTTTGCAGTATAGTATAAACTCCCCAAATCGTAATCTTTATTTACCATTTTACAGTATTTTAAGTCTTTCGTCACCCAAACTTTTATTAAACATTCGCTAGGGACGTTGTTAATTGTATTTTATTTTACAACATTCATTTAATTCAAAAGGAAACTTCGAAAAGCAAACTTCACTTGGATTCGTATTTGTAACACTGATGCTCCGACAAATCTCCTTTTGTATTTATCTACAATACAAAGAACTAATCATCAGCTCTATTTTCTGCTCCCTCAGATCGATTAGAAGCAGAGGAAAAGACGGCAGATAAGTAACAAAAGGCAATTATCTCAATGCAAATCAACGACATAATCTCACTTTAGTCAGTGTGGATTTAGGCTCCTTTTATAAAGTGTGTTTGCTTGTTTCGGTTCGATAAACTACACTAAGCTGAACCTTACTATAAATGAATAACTTGGATTAAAGTGATTAAAACTTTTATTTTATTCGGTCTCAAAATGCTTAAAACTTAACAGTTTACTTATTTAAAATCTGCAGCCTGATAGCTGTATGCTTCTTGTTTATAGCATTTGAATGTCGTCGTTATATATTTTATATATTATATTAGTTTATAATACTAGTTTATATAATAATATATTATAATTATTTATATACTAGCGGTACCCGCACGGCTTTGCCCGTGGTATAAAATTAAAAGTTCATTTGTAAAATAATTGATATAGCAGAAAAAATGCTCTTTTTTAGTTTTATTCAACTATAATTCCTTCAAAGTGATATAAAGATCTGATATGGACCCCACACTACTTAATTTTACATGTAAATTTCTTAGTAGATGCCTTAAGTGCTGAAATAGTGCTTGGAGTGAGCAAGATAACAATTCAAACATTTGTATCCCTAGTTTGCTACGAAACAATGCAAAAAAATGTTTTACAATGATTTATCTCCTAAATATCATCGATTTTAACATCATTCAGTGGATTTTTCGCAAAATATCGCCAACAGCGCCAAATTGAACCTAAATCAAAAAAAAAAAAAAAAAAAAATTTTCGCCAATTGGCGTCAAATACTTGGCGATCAAAAGCTTGGCGATATATCGCCAAGTGGTCGCGCCAATTCATATCACTTTTGTTAACCAATTCATATCACCTTGCATTGAAAACACTGATTTACCCGACAAATGGGGTAAAACACCCCCTTGGAACATTCGAATGCATCCCCAAGGGAGATGGACAAAAATAAGCCAAAAGAGAAAATAAGAACAATTTTGTTGATAACAGGAACCAACAGAAATCTTACCAAAGTTTAAGAGAAGAAAGTTTTCTTTCCTAGCTTAAAAAACAAAACAATACATTTTCCGAAATGAAACACTTTAAAAAAACGATGCAATATCGCAATTGATACGATTTTTCGTTAATCTGTGCTTTAGGTACCCTTTTCTCGCTAAATGAACGATAGGCGCGCCAAACGTGGTAACCCTAGCTATTTGGCGTAGTTGACTTTTTGAAAACGCGCCAAGCAGGGTCCCAAAGCATCTTCACCGCTTCACCGGGAAAAAGACAGGGTTGCCAGAGAATTGGAACAAAAAAAAAACTACGCCTCCTCTAAAAAAAATATTACAAAATACTACTGTTTCCAAACGTTGCCAAAATCAATGTTGCTGAAATGCGAAATCTATGAAAATGAAAAAAAAAAAAAAAAAATCCGCCAAATCTTTTAATTAAGTCATTAGTGTATTGGAAACAGGGTTGCCAGAAACATACTACGCTCCTTATTTGGGCCGAAAAAATACTACCGTAGAATCAAAAATATTACGTCTAGCCGTAGCCTACGAAGATAGACGCTGGCAACCCTGGAAAAAGAAAGAAACAAAAATAAGTATGAACACGTAACCATAATAACAACATGAAAAATTGATTTCCGTTGATAAAATAATTCATTTTATCTCTCTTTTCAAACAAATTTTATTCTAAAGTTCAACCATTTTAGAATCGTTTGGCTTGCTTTACTGAAGGTAAGCCTTGAATTTCGGGATTCTAAAAGCAATTGTTACAGCTCTCCTGATGATCGTAGAAACTTCAAAAAAGCTTCATTTTGTGCAGAAAATTCCAAGCTTTCGAATGACATAAGACTTGAAAATGTGTGTGAAATATTTCTTCCCTATTTTATCGAATTTCCGCTAAGAATTCGAATAGAAAAAGAACGAAATGGAATTTTCGAAAAATCGCTTCGAGGTGCAAAACTACATGCTACAAACTAATTTTGTGCCAAGTGGCATGAAAATCGACCGAGCGGTTTTGGCGCTACGCGCGTAACAGACAGACAGACAGACAGACAGACAGACAGACAGACAGACAGACAGACAGACAGACAGAAAGAAAGAAAGAAAGAAAGAAGGACAGACAGAACCACCTTCAGCTTTATTATTAGTAGAGATTAAGCTAGTTTCGAAAATTAATAAGAAATATGCATTAGTTAGAAGGAATAGTCACAAGTAAAAGTTTTCAGTTTATCGATGGCATTGATTTGGTGAGCACACTGTAAAAAAAAAAATAAAATAAAATAACCTTACTCCAAAAATGCTGTGGCGGCAATGCTGCAAATCCTTTGTGGAAAGTCAGACCATAGTGATGTAACTATAGCGTAGCATTTCACCACTATCTGTGTGAGGTTACACCAGAATTGTCTCGAAAGAAAAAAAAAAGAAGAAAAAAAGAGCATTCACTAGGTTGGAAGTTTACTTTCAATTATGTGTTTATTTAACCCATTAATGCCTAGAGTCCCTTTTTAAGAACGGTCCAAAAAAGGGTCTGAATTTCTCCAAAATGAACATTTCAACCAAATAATAGTGTTCAATTAGTACTTTGGTATTGTTTCAATTCGTTATTAACAGATTGCAGCACATAGTCATTGTAAAGTGTGCTCTGTAGCAGTTTTAATCTGATCTTTATCAAAAATAACATCGTTCACAATCTCAAGAAAAAAAGTTAGTTTTCAAAGTTATTCCCAGCTTGCCCGTTTATGTTAATTACTGATTTTATTTTTTTTTATGCAATGTATTTTTAAATATTATATCGTAGGCAGAGTAAAATTGTGGGTAAAAAAAGAATATACCCTCTGGGGTCTATCGTAACTTTTAAGGGACGATTTTTCTTTCCTTAATAAAACAATTATTATTTACATAATATTTTTTTATTGTGTTTCCTGTCCATTAAACACTGTTTGTAACCAGTACACAAAATATCTTTGGAAAAAAAATGTCAGGCATTAATGGGTTAATGTATATTAGGGCTAATGCGCTTCCACTACCAATGAATTTTACACCAAATACATGCTCAGAGTGTTCTCATAGCAGGCTCGTTTGACCACTCGATCGCTTAAAGCACGTCTTGGTTCTGTTCATAAGACTTTAAGAGCTCTGCGCTGATGGTTTTCTTAACGCATTGGCCTTGAATAATACTCTAGTAATTTTAACGCTTGGTGTAACTTTGCACAGGCAACGAGAACAATTAGAGTTTTCATAAAATAGCAACGTCTTACTCCAGAAACTGTGTTTGGTTAGAGCCATTAACAATTAATGGGCTTGGAGAATGAAGGGGCTATGTTACATTTTGAAAAATGAACACTCTGGACAATGGTAAGCAATGGAAACAGGTAAGCAAATAAAACCTTGTATATCAAAAAGTAGATGTCATTAGACCAAATTCATACGCACACTAACGACAAAACCAGAAAACAAAAAAGCTGCAACAACTGCAGCAATAAAACTGTGAACTTTACTTACTTGCAATTTCTGTTTTGTCACTTAACTCCTTCATCTTTTAAGCCCTTTAATTAATCTTACACAAATTTTTACAGAGCAGTCACTGCCAGAAATTTCAGAAAACGCATTCAATATGGGAAATTAGAGACTATGGAACGAATTTTACTGTTGAAGTTTTTAACTTTTACTTGAATCAATGGAACTGAAAGATTACACGCTGCAAATTTAGAAGCCATGTGCTCATCAAAATGATAAGCTGTCTTTCACAATTATAAATTAGAATCAACTGTTCTATAGAAAAATTAGAAATAGGTACAATAATCAAGTGCCCTTCATTCAGAAGACTTGATCCCGGTCTGCAGGATACTTGGTCCTTATTAAACAGATCTCCGTATAAGTTAATCTATACAAAGTTACTGTACTTCAGAACCAGACTAACGTAAGTCCATTTTCGTCATTTTTCAGTAGAGGGCGAAAATGATTGTCGGATACATGCAAAGGATGGGCCTCGCGTTCTTTTAGCGCTGCTAAATAATTGAGAAGGAGTTTCTTTTCTAGAATAACGTTCTAATGGGTCGATGAGGAATGAAATTCTACATACAATGCAGCAAAAAAGTAAAAATCCAAATTTTTGGATTTACGTCGTTCTGGTTTGATGTACAAATATGACAAATAGTTTAGAGCAAAGCTAAACGCTGACCATTAGTCAGAAGTAACTATTAGAAGTAAACATATTTATTCTGTCTTTGGCATTGGTTAAATTAACAGTGGCTGCCTGACACTAAACGCATTCAGAAGGGGAGATTAAGGGGTCAATTAATACCCCTTCATGTTTTAGTTTTGGAGGTTTTTATTTAACTTAAATAAATGGAATTATTTTAAAAGTTTGAGTTAAAAGTTTGAGAAGATTAGCTTGTTTACTGAGGGATCAAGTACCACCCATTATCCTCTATCGATATCACGATAGTATTGTTTTTTAGTTGCCAACATGAAAAATAGTCATGCGATGTTCTGAGGCTTCGTTGAGTTTTAGCTAAATGCTACTTATCGCGTTTTTTTTTCTTTTTTTATTGACAAAGCATTTCTCCCCCCTCCCCATGAAATAAATAAATAAATCTGATGTTTTTAAATGTAAAACCATGTCATGCAAACAGCATGTCATGTACAAATAACGTATTTAGTGTAATGCTGTGCATTGAATTTCTCAGCAAAATGCCCCTATTCTGAAACATATAATATTTCAGAAATATTCCTTTTGAAGAAAGCAGGTTCTTCCATAATGTATATGCAACTTTTTATCATTCTGATTTCTTACATTAAAAGTAACTACAGAACGGTTTAAGTATGTGAAAAAAGTTTGTTTTTAAATGAAATTATCTAACTGTAATGAACATCAACCAATTTTGGCCGTATTTTACAATTTAGACACTTTAGCACTTTTTTTAAAGTATCGTATTAAATATGGTACCATTTCAGGTTTTATTTTAATATAAAAGCCTTGAAGAAAAATATTTTTTTAAAGAAAAAAAATTAAATCATATATATTTAAATTTATATCTTGACCTAACTCTTGATCATATTTTATTTCATCACAAAACAGCAAAAAAGTATGTCGGTTACCTTGCCATTTATCAAATGTTAACGAGAATAACAAGATTTTTTTTCATCTGAATTGCTACACATTCCGTTAATATGTCTTCCTTCAAGAATACTTTTTTAGCATAAGTCATATATCTTACATACAACTCTTTTTTGTTCTTAGTAATCACTTTATGGTAATTTCTAGTTTATTTTTTAAGCTTTGCATTTGATTTAGGCAAACAACTGTATAACGAATGTATGCATTTTTACTTCAGTGATAATTAATTTTAAAGAAATACTTTATGCTTTTGTATAAAAAGAAATGCGACTAAAAGCTTGATATAAAAAAATAAATAAATAAAACCAATAAATTAAAACATAAATACATTATCTGGGATAATTAAAATACATTTTACATTTTTATGTACATAGCATGCGCTCGGATATAATGTGTTACTATAAATAACATCATGGATAATAATCATGATACTTCCTAACAAAATCTAAATTCTCTTGTTAGCTCAACACGTAGAAAACACAAACGTCTCAGGTGGAAAAAAGTAAGAAAATGCGTAACTGTGATTTGCAATCCAACTCCACAAAATGAGCAGGTGCATCTACGATTTATTCAATACTATCCCTGCTCTTGGTCCCTTGAGAAAAGAAAGCAGCGAGTAATCTCTAGAAGCTTGAATCTTATTTCTTGATGAGATAAATATCATCTTTCCGCATATAAGAGACCTTATAACTTCGTTCTTCGTTAGGAGAAAGTTTATTTATATAAGATTTCTCCTGGAGATTTTCTATCTTTATAAAAGGTGGCATTCCAACGTAGTTATGACTTATTGTACGCCGGCCATGATTTGACTCTTTGTTGTTGCATTTTATTCAATGAAAAACTTAAATGCATGTGTTATCTATGCGTATCGATAAGTAAAACCATTTTTTTTAAATAAATATACTTAATACTTATGGTCAAAGAGTCCCTCAAAGAATTATAATTTTTATAAGAGTATTTATTATTATAAGAGTTAAATGATATATTTTATTTTGTTTCTGAGGAAAAAAACTTTTTCTTTTAATTTTTATTTAGACGACGACATATTTAATCTCAAAAATAAATCCCTTTTATGCAAACAGCAAATAAAGTAAAAACTATTATACATGAATGTGTTTTTTTTAGTTCTATAAAACTACTGCAGGATAAAACAAATTGGGTAAGCAAAGATTGTTTTTAAGCCCTTTATCTTTAATTAGTTTTGTTTTAAGCTATTAAATGAAAAGCACTATTTTCTCTTTTTTATGTCACTTTTTTATGTTGATTGAAACTGTATGACAGTATCTCTGTCTTAATATTTCAAATGCGTTGGTTTGAGAATCACTTGAATTGGAAAATGAGAATTAACTTACTAAATATTTTATTTCATAGGAATTAAGGAAATTGATTCAGTTGCTTTTGTGAAATATTAATTAAAATATTTAAAGGAATCTGATTTTTTCCAAAGTTTATGTTTTGCAATTTGTAAGTATAAATAAGTGGTATGAGAAAAAATTCTCATAGGCGTTTGAAAATGAGATAAGTCAATTCTCTGTTTGAAAACTAGTTTTCTTCTCAACATCTATAAAATTGCATTGTTATGAAGTACATTCATGTATTAATGTGACGAAATTTCTTTCCTGAACCATAAATCAATCAATCTTAACTCCTCATTTGTCATTTGATCTAATTTGTAACTCATGAAGATCTTTTTTTTGTGGACATTAGAACCTATCCTTTTAGTGAAAATTTATATATGTCAAGTAAATAAATACACATTTGCATATGAAATCAACTGCCAATATTTGTGTAACAAAGGTTTTTGTAATAAAAATGACTTTTGATAATTCAAAGCCTAAATTCCAGCTACAGTGTAGAAGTCCAAAAATTATTGCTTTCATTTTTTCATGTACAACACGATATATATCCTGTTTCGGCTCTGATTCTAACATACATTCGTAAGAAATACCCGATATTCAAAAAGGTAAAAATAAGATATGCTTGTTTTAAGCGCGAGTGAAGGCTTAATGCAAAAAAAGAGGAATTTTCCTTTCACATGTTTATGGCTTGAAAAATAGAAAGTCGGGCTGTTGAATTATTCACAACGTGCTTCACAGTTACAACTGTATATTTTCTCTTGACAGTTCTCGCCGAGTTTCAATCCAGGATGATCGGATCAAAGAAGCTAATAACAAAAAGAATTCTACATCATTGGAATAGATAGAAATAATGTATTTTTGCTTTTCCTGATTTTTTTTTCTATCCACTGAATAGATATGTTCGTTCAATTCTTTTTGAAATTACTTTCTATAACGTAAATCCTTTGCTTATTCAAGAAGTCTAGACCTTTCTAGCATCGCATTGTTTGGCAACAAGCCCGAGTATATTTGGGTTCGTCCGTGCCGGTTTCCAACCGGTGGTTTATACAACCTCAAGGGCTCACAAAGGGTAAAATGGGTTTTCATAAATCTTATTCTGTAATAACAGAATTTTAACATGTTAGGTTGAGATGAAATCTCAAGTTTTACCGTTTTTTCTTTATTTAATTTACTAGTAAAAGAAACGTATAATTTGAGAGTATTTCTCTAATAATTTGTTTTAAGAATCAGTTTCTAATTTATTATTCAGGTTACAAATAAAATTCACTGTTGTGTCAGGAAAAATGATTTTGATGTTTATTACCCTTTTGGACAACGTTTCAATGGGAAAAAGGATTTTCCACACTTTGCTATAAATGCAGAATTCGCTTTAATGATGAACCTGATGTAAGGCTAAAAGTGTTAGGTATTTGAGACAAACTTTTAAAATATTTGCTCCGCAACTATTAAGAATTGTGTTTTTTTCAAAGTAAACTCGAAAAAATCCCACAAGGATAGTTCATCTAGTGTGTGTGTGTGTGTGTGTGTGTGTGTGTGTGTGTGTGTGTGTGTGTGTGTGTGTGTGTGTGTGTGTGTGTGTGTGTGCGCGTGTGCGCGTGTGCGCGTGTGCGTGTGTGTGTGTGTGTGTGTGCGCGCGCGTGTGCGTGCGTGTGTGTGCGTGCGTGTGACCATTAAATGAACGGATATTGCTATTAAAAATATTTTTCTCAAACGATTTGTTTATATTTACTTAATCGTTGTAATTTAGTTTTTAAAATGTACTTTAAGTTAGAAATTCCGTAACGTTTGAATGAGTTAAAATTTTCAAAAGTTAGGTAAAAATGTAAAATATAGGACGCAAAATGACTATATTTTTGTACTTTTATGTCGACTGTACTTTTAGGAATATCAATGAATGGTTATTGTTACTTGTAATAAAACACAGTTAAAAAATGTAATTATGTATACAATAAAAAATGCAAATTGAACTGATTTATATCTTATTCACTTTAGGATTGCGAGATTTTTAAATATATTTCATGTTAAGAGACAGTATCTCACATATATCTTTCACACCTATGATCAATGTATTTCAAGATTGTTAACTTATAAGGCTAGTGTAAATTGCAAAGAAAAACCTTTACAATTTTTTTATTCAATTGAAAAGCATCGTAGAAACAAATCGCCCAAACTGAAAAAACAACTGTGCTTCACTTTTTCAAACAAATACATTGGCAAAAGTACTGAAACTAGATTTTTTAATAAATTATACTGAATTTTTAATATAATGTGAAAAAGACAATTTGCAATATCACTTGGTCGTTTAATGCAGAGTATCTCTGAAGAATTTTGTATTGATTTTACTGAAGCCTGTGTTCATTTAAATGAAAAAATATGTGAATAACATTGTAAAAGACACAAGTTATATATGTATGTATCACGTACCTAAATGAATACTTAAATCATTTCTTACTAAACTGAGATAACACATTAGAAACCATTTTTCCGGCACAAAGCCTTCAAAGGTGCTGTTAACAAAAAATTTTTATCTCTAGTGAAAGAAACTGATTCCCTCTGCACAAAATGTATTTTATACCCAGAATTTATGATTCAGCTGTTTAGTAAACGTTTAATTAACTTTTGCTTTGGTTTATTCTATTATTTTTTATATTAGCTTACTAGATTTCTTTGGCAAGTCTAAGAAAGTGGAAACAATAAGTCGAAATTTCTTCTAGGAAATAAAAAGAAAGCACACCAACTCCAGCAAAAGAATTTGCTTCTCGTCAGAGAAACGGAGAGCAATTTACTTGGACATGTTGCAGGACACTAAACTTTTGCGGTTACAGTTGGTTTATCGATTAGAGGCTCAATGAATCAGTTTCCACTTTCTTACAATGCTCAAAACATCGGAATACAGAAGATGAACAAGAGAAAAAAATAAACTGTTAAATTACATGAAAATAATCATATTTAAAAATTAAAAAAAAGAAGATGAACTCTATTTGTTGAAATAATTATATAGTATTTTTTCAAAGTAACTTTTGAAAACCTAGAATTCAACTTGCAGTAAAATTATTTTCCTCCGAAATTGTATTCTTAGTTTGTGAAAAAGGACTCCTTTCCGCTCCTAAACTACAAATCGGCATACATTTAACTTCTTATGTCATGTATGAATTCCATGTGGTAAACACGGTGAGTAGCATTACGATTTTAGGGTTTAATTTCTGAAAGTAAGCATCCAGTAATAAGAAACCGCAAATCCATACTTTTCATACGAGCTTAATATCAATAAACAAAGCAAATCATCTTTGACTCCAAATAAATTAAATAAAAATAAAACCAATTTTTAAATTAAAGATATAGTCACTTAACCAAAATAGATGTATTATTTATTAAAGTTACTGTAATATTTAAAATACATTGATAAAGGTGTTTAGTTTCCTCAGAACGAAGTTTAGTTAATATTGTAATCACAAAAAAGTTTTTTACTCAAACTTCGGACTAAAATTCCGGGCACCTCCCCCCTCGCCAAAAAAAAAAAAAGAAACATTCAATGGTTTTTTGAATTTGTCAGCACGTCCGTGTTTACTTACGAGCATATAAGTATCCATTTGGATCATGCACGGGTCGATAACCACAAGTGCTTTCGTGACGTCTGTATGCGCGTACCGTATTACCGGGACTAGTAGTTACAAACAGCCGTAGTTTTCGTGATATAGCCTACTGCGAGTGTCTTTAATCAAATATGCTTCAACTTTTATTATAGTTTATGTAGGTTCATGATATACGTTTTTAAAAAATGGTTTCTTTCCAATAATTCAATCTAGTTAATTTTTACGAGTTATATACATCTTCTCGAAAACAACCCTGTGGTAAAAAAATCGCGGCAGGAAAACCTAAAATTCTTCCCTCGATGAAAAAAAAAAAAAAAAAAAACCCTTAATCTTGAACCCCAAAACCTTCAGCCTTCAAAACTTAGTTTCTACTTTTCCCGCCAAGCTACCATTTTCTCTGTTGTTGTCCGTCTTCAACATACCCACTTCCACTAAAATATGACCCTATTGCTAACTCACGACCAGTGTGGATAATTACTTTACATTGTTTTTAGTTCCGTTTGGTGGGAAGCTTTGTAAAGTGAGGTGTCGGTTTGGTAAGCGAAAAGCTTTGCACTAAACGGGATTGAACAATTTAGAGGAACTCTCAATACTGGTGATGAGTTGGCTGTGGGGTCAGATTTTAGCGGAAGTGGGTGTAATGAAAGAGAAAAGCAGGGAAGTTGGTAACTAGGCACAATTCAGTGGGCATACTAGCTATTTTTTTTCAGAAGCCATCAGCTTCAACATGCATGAGGACTGCGTACTACGCGTTTTGCCTCCTGACAAACAGGACAGATTTACGGCACAGAGAGGATGAAATAACATCCATAGGCAAGGCGGGATTCGCACCCGCGACCACTCGCTTACGAGGAGAGTACTCTACCTCTAGGCCCACTTGGCCCCCATGTTAGATATGACCTTTTAAATTTTTAGATGTTTTAGAGGTTTAGAATGAAAGCATTATTTCTTTATTTTTGCCATTCCAGACTGATAAGTCTTGAGTAAGGACGAACGTGTAGCCTCTGAATGGTATAATCATGCTGTCGGTATACTTCATATAGTTCTGCCTTAGCACTAGTGTAGGTGCGGCAACTTGCTGCTAAATATCCAAGCTTTGGCTTCAATTCAAGAGTTGAACCGTAGCATTGCTGCGGTTTCTCGCTGGTGTACTAAATCTACTTCAGCTACTTGTTTGTTGTCACCCTCTGATCTTCTTAGGTAAAACCTTCCGCGCATTTACGCATGCTTCAGGTCGTCTCTAATCTTACCAAAATAGGGGTTTTAGGTAAGATAACAATAAGGGGAAGAATAATAAAAAGCATATTCATAGTGCAGTTTCGCATCGAATAGAGCCCAGGTGCCACCATCTAGTGGGGAAACTGGGCGTCAAAATATCCTGGTAATGGCATTCCGCCGATTCTGGTGCTACGTGAAAGAATGGATGCTTAATTCGGGGATCGCACTAGGTCTGCAAAAGGTTGTGCCTCTACTGCAGCCCCATTTGAAGGAAAAAAACATAATGAAAAGCATTTTGAGCCGTATTCAACAGCGTGGAACGATGCTAATTTCAAATATATGGTTTAGTTGAATATGTCAAAAGGATATAGCAAGTGCAAGTTTTAAATTGAAAACTTCGGAAAGTTATCATCCACAACTCATCTACTCCTTTTTAAGTGGAATAGTTCGCGAGTGCTAGGCGCGGTTTTCATGGACGGAAAGTAAAAAATGATGTTTGCTCTCAGCTCAGTTGATTCCTGTTCCAAAGTTATGTCTAAAATAAGGACGTAACTGCAATCTCTGAATGTCATAACCGGGTTCTCGATGCGTTGCATTTATGTTCATATGATTACAACTTCATATTTTTTCGTTCTTATACTGTCATACGTTTTTCTGGTTAAACTAGTTAGTAGCTAATATCTTTTAGTGCATATATTGATATACAGGGTGTCCACTCCTATCGTGACCCAATAGCTAATTTCTAAATCGTTAGAGATACGCATATAGTTCATTTAGAAAAAAATCTCCAAATTACGAAAGGAATTTTGGGTCTATTCAATGTTTTTCAAAAAATCAAACTTTGAAAGAGTTACGAAACTGAAATTTTTATACAGCCCCTCCAGTCCTATCATTCATATTTGTTAAAACATTCTTGACACTGTAACGTTTAAAACTAAAAAAAAATCACTGTTCTACCACAAAAATTGACCGAGTTATGACGTTTTGAAAAATCAAGATTTTGCATTATTTCATGAAGCCATCGAGTGAGCGATCTCTCGCAATAAATGCAAATAATATCGCAATAAATGCATATGATACATCGAAAACAAAACTATATTAAAGACATTGGAATAAGAATATAAAACTTTCAACGAAGGAATAAATAAACGATTTAAAAAAATGCATAAATAAAAAAACAGGTTGTAAAAAATGAAAGGAAGAAATGTTCCAGCATTTTTTAAATTTGGAAAACTTGACATTGAGCACCATCCAATACAAATCACCTTTTTGGAAATCCCTAAAAAATAGGAAGGAAGTAGCAATTTGATTTCATAGCATACTTCCTGCCTATCGAAAAAGTCATTAGTCATTCGATCAATTTATCATGGAAAAAGGAACTCATATTGACAGAAATGAGCTCACGTAGCTTATTATCTTATCAGCTGTTACTTCTTAGAAAACGAACAATCGATGTGCAACTCAACAGACATCAACAGGGCTCATAATTGATAAAGTTTATTTCACGCTCTTCTATAAGCAATGAAGGAACTAAATAGCAGTAGCAACTGGAAGTTCGAATCTTCATTATTAAATTAGGGATGTTTTTTCACTGATGTGGCAACACTGTATCCGTCATTTCCTTAGTTATCCTAACTCTTCTCACAAAAAATGTCAAACAGTTTTTCACAGTCTTCATTTTACATCCTGTTTGGACTGATAAAATTGTGGTAAATTATTGTTTTCATTATATTTGCCTTTAGTTATTGAGCCTTTAATGGGAATCAACTGGAGTTTCTTTGTCTTTTATTTTTAGCACCCTGCAGCATTCCTAATTACCCCGTATTTTTCTAGGTTGGGGTAGTTATGAACATGTTTTTCAAAGTAGTTTTTTCCACTTCCAGTCAAATTTTAGGATTCAAATATAGTTATTTTGACCATTTATCTGATCCGATCTTTTTCAATGATTTATATACACTTGTCTGTACGTTTGAACGTCCAAATGCCTAGCACTAATGTGAAGAAAAACCACCTTCTCAATACACGAGTGAAGACTTATTGAGGGCTGTGAATGAAATTACAAATGGGAATATGACCTACAGAGAAGCAGTGGACACCTATGCTATCTCTCTGGTTGTTTTGCACAACATTGTTAAAGGCAAAGTCAAAATGGATAGAATGAGAGCAGGTCGACCAACGGACATAACAACTGATATGGAGCTAACTTTAACAAAATATCTAATTGCTAGGGCTTGTATGTTGTTTTCTTGTGACAAGGAAGAGTTGAAAATCCTTATTCAAGCATTTGGTTTGGTCAGAGCGGGGGGTTGCACGTCCGATTTAAACATGGAAAGAAAGGTGATGACTGGCACATTAGTTTCATGAAGAGGTATTCGAACATTTCTCTAAAAAACAGAACTCCTACGAAAATCTAGAAAGAAAGTCAGATATCCCTACGTAGTGTATCATTTTTATGATGAAGTCAAGGAATTCACTGTAAAGCCAGGGTAAGCCAGTGGGAAAAACATGTTCATATTTACTCCATGTACTATGAGGTAATTATGAACAATCGGGGGGGGGGTGGTAATTAAGAACATAGATTTTTAAAAACTTCCATCAGCCAAAAAGTTAAAAAAAAAAAAAAAAAGTCGTGCAGTGTAGAAGAGGAGTTAATAGTTGTTTCTGATGGGGGTCCAGATTTTTAAATAGAACATGGTGCTCCACAGAGCAATTAGCGTGCGAAAGTGTAAAAATTTGTTCATGATTACTCCTATTGACCCTACTTTTTCTAACGTTTAAAACGTTTATTTAACATTTTTTTCTTTATTTTTGTTATAGAAAATATATGTCAGCTGCATTTGTATTGCTTCTGTTACTTGATTTAAATATTTATTGATTTTTCTTTTTAAAATTCGGAATTACGTGTTGGGAGATTTTTTTTCGAATTGTGTTCTTCAATTTGTCTTTCGTAAAATATCTCATTTAATTGTTAAAAAAAAGACTTACTCAAGTTTTTCCTTTTAAAAAATCATTGAAAGTCCAGAATTTACTGAAAAATACACACTTAAGTGCTTAAGAAACTGGATTTGATACATTCTACTTTGCATTGCATTGACGATGAATATTTTGTTGCTTGAAATCAGTTTTTAATGTTAAAAAGTACGTTTGACAAACTGAAACCTGAGATGTTATAGTAAATGTTGATCTTATGCTAGAGTATCGATGTTGGCATACCGGAAAGTGAGCTTGTTGGATTTTAGACAGAACTTTTTCATTAGTTATGTTTGTGAAGCAGTAAAAAATAATGCTGTTCTCCTGCACAAGGCCCTACTTTTGCTTGAGGGAAAATATGATGTAGAAGTAAAAAATGCAAAAAAAAAAAGAAAGAAAGAAATGATATACTAATAAGCGCTAGAAGACGTAGCATATATTGCAAAAAAATAACGTTTATAATTAATCACTCATGTTAAAAGTGCGCCTCTAAAAACTGAAAAAAATGTGATCCAACTAGACATGTGCCTTAAAAAATTACAACCCTTCATTAATCTTCCGCTAATTGCTATTTTAGAAAGCCATAAGAGTAGAAAATTTAAAATGCAACGAGGAAGAAATGGTTAATCAAGAAAACAACAACGATAAAATGTTTCATTTATATAAAACTATGACGCTAATATTTGAAGAAAAAAATATATTATCGCTTAACACTTCAAGATTACTTTACTTTATTTATATGTAACATAGAAGCACATAATTTGTAATTTATTACACTACTTTAGGAATTACCTTCATATTTTCAGTATTATATTGCTAAGTTTCATAGAGGCAGGATTATAGTATGTTGTTGCAAATATCGTATTTAGGAATTTTGTATATGTTCAAAAAAAGAAGAAGACAAAATACAGGGGATATAGCTTTTATTTATTGCTCCTGTAGCTATTTTTTATTATTTTTTTTTAAATGATTTTAGCAAAGAATTTTGTAATTTGTTTCTTTTTTTATCGCTATAACTAAGTTGGCATTCTATGATACATAACATTTTCTGCAAGCATATAAAAATACACCAACATATTTAAAAGTCTCCTAAATTTGGCCACCATTGTACATGAATATATTTCTCATTTACAAAAGAGAAAAAATACTGATGAGTACGAGTGTCTATTGTGTTGAGGCGAAATTTATTTGTTTCTTATTTTTAGTGATGGGCAACGAGAGAAAGGTGCCTTTGACGGTATAGAGTGCACATAAAAATTTAAAATTTGTAGTTCTGGTTTACCGCATACGCAAAGAATTTCATCAAAATGATATTTTAAAATGCTTGTCACAAAATTTTAGAAAACAATTTATCGCCTTAATATTTTTAATAATGAGTAGTGGAGAAAGGGTGCGATCAATTGTATAAAATTCAGTTAAAATTTTAAAATGTGTTTTTTAATTCCGTCACTTGTCTCAAATGCGCAGACATTTTGTCGATTCGCTAATTGTTATTAAAGCTTTTAATAATAATAAAGCTTTTACAAAAACTGAAAATTTAAAAATATAATAAATTTATATTTTCGTGATTTTTTATAATGAAACAGCCAAACATTATTATATAGCGTAGTTTGAACCTGAAAAAAAAGCTATTTTATAAGTTTTACATAAGATCTTTAGTTTGCGCAATACGCCTTGAATTGGGTTAAAATTAGGGCCTAATTTAAAGCGTATGCGCAAACTAGAGATCTTATTTAAAAGCTATAAAATTGTTTTCTTAGGTTTACACGTCGCAATATACTAACAGTTCATGGCTGTTGCATTATAAAAAATTACAAAGATATAAATTTTCTTAGACTTTGAAAATCTCAATTTTTAGCACATTTTTTCAAACTTTCAGCCTCGTGCGCGAACTGCAGATAACAATTTAGAATTTTTAAATTATTTTTCCCCAATTAAGAACACCATTTCACAACTTTTGAGGGGTAATGCGATTCAGAAATAAAAACAAATTGATTGTTTCGACCATCCCTACTGTGTAGAAAGAGGGTCACATGCACGCATGGATCGATTCGTCCGTAGACAAGCGTTTGTGGACCCAAAAGTTACTTTAATCTCCATTCTGCAGCATTTAAAAAAAATATTGGATGCTTTTACATCTACAAGAACTATTTCTTGTCATTTGAATACTAGTAACCGCTCTCTTGGCTTCCGCTATGAAGGCTGACATTTTCCACACGCCATAGACAGCAGTGATTGCTATCGTGTAGGAAGGAGGATCTAATGGCGGAAAGTCGTGTTGTCAGATGAGTCATGCTTCTGTTTCTTCAACAGTAGTCATCGCGTACGAGCATGGTGTCGACGTAGGGCAGGTCAAACCTAAAGCTATTTTGGAACTCATCGCCTTGCGACAGCACGGCATCATAGTTTGGGATGCAATTGTGTTCGAATCCAAGCCACGTCTAGCTCGTATGCAAGACTATACAAGTTTAATGAGACGCTGATGATGTGCTGTTGGCAGTGGCACTCCCCTACCTTTAAGAAGTGCCCCATACTATTTACTAGCAAGATAATGCCCAACCGCACACTGCTCACACTAGCCAACGTGCTCTACATGGTGTACAGGTGCATCCCTGTCACCAGTCTATCCCGAACTTTCACCAATCAAACACATTTGGGTTGTGATATGTCACCGCCACTTTCAGAAGGCGAATTGTGTCGAATGACTGACAGGGAATAGAAAGCCGTTCCTCATTACGCCGTTCGTTCTATTATTGGCGCTATACCTAGACGTGTTGCTCAGTGTTTCGAAGTCAACGATTTCCCCTACTACCTACGGAGCAAACATTATGTTCCCTCTGTATTATGTATATCTTTTTGAAATACAGATTACTTGTTGTTTGAAGCTTTCTCTCTCTCTCTGACAATTCTTATCACTTTCCAGCGATTTCTTTTTGATGATGTATTTTCAATGTCAAGTAGTGTATGGTAATCGAGACATATGAAGTAAAATTTGTTATTTTTAATATTTTTTTTCTATAAATAATAAATATAGCGAACAAATAGTTTAAATGCCTTCAAAATTGAGCTATTTGATTTAAAAAAAAACTTTTTTTTTCGGTTTTCTGTAAGAAAGAAAACACCAGTCTTTTTTTCCCTTCCATAAACTTCTTGTTTCAAAAGAGGGTGAGACATGTGTCACATAACTTCTTTCCGATCGATTAACCAACCATAAAGACAGAAGTATAATGTCTGCAACATGTCTAAGTAAATCGTACTCTGCTTCTCGAACACGGATAGGTCTCTTATTGGAGTCGTTGCCTCCCCTTCCTCATTTTTTGCTGTTTCCGCTCATTATTTCTATTATAATTGACCCAAAATTAAATATGTCTGGTTTATATTAAATACGAATAATGCAATAAAATACATCCAATTAAATTGGAAATAAAGCACTCATTAAACAACCAGGAAATGAGAATGAATTTTCTGAGGATAAAAATGTGTGGAATACATATTTTTTCTGTCATTTATTTAAAAGTTTCCTTTCCTAATCAAAGATTGTTTTATAAATTCAAACAATAAGCCTAAAATATGGGGTTGCTTTGGTCTGAGATGAAATATATAAATTTAATAGGCTGGACCAAAAATAAACTTTTCTGAAATCGTATTTTTACACAAGCACTGCCCTTGCTTCATGTTGTATTAGAGAATAATGGAAACAAATAGATAAAATGTCAGTATTTAAGGTTTGCGATAATTTAACCTTTAATAGTATAAGTGGATTCCTTATAGTAATTTAACTTTTGAATATATCGTAAATAAATGTTGCAAAAAATGAGTTACTTTTAAAGTGATCATAATTCGTTTTTCTAAAATGTTAAATATATTCAAAATAACATTTTTCTCCTGCATACTAAGTAAAAATAATATCATTGGCCATCAGGGGTAACTTCTTGGACGTTAGAAAATTTTTGCTGCACAGTTGAAATAATAGTCAGGAATCCCTCATAGATATTTTTCTGTGTATTACTATCAAGCTAATTTTCCGTGAGTAGCTTCATTTTAATGAGACGCCAACTTTTCCTCTTACAGCTATTCTCGATTGTGGTAGCATAGGTCAAATGTGTCGATTCTATGGGTCTCAAAAACTGATCACTAACTGTGGCTTTTTTAATAAAATCGTAAGATAATTATTAACATTGTTGAAAAAAATATTTGTCCTATAAGGTGTATGGTTTGATCAAAGAGTCCCCTTCCTCCCAACATGTATCGATTACGAGGTCATCAAAAGTGATTACTAACTGCCTGACTTTTTTCCTATTGCTTAGTTAATATGTATATAATTTAAAAGTCACATCGTCCTACAAATTGCATGGTACGTTATACCGGTCCTACAATCTAAAAATGTAGTACCCTGATGAAAAAATAATCAGCAC